>JAHLJT010003656.1:37590632-37782514 GCA_031308135.1 Acheta domesticus
AATGATAAGCTGATAGTGAAGCAACATTTACATCTAGTAACAAAGCAAAGGGCCATCTTAATGGATGAAGGGAAACTGGATGAAAAACCAGATTGAGATAGGGATATTACGAAAATGTGTTAGAACTATACATTAAAAAATATTATAACAAAATATTATTTACTTATTATTAAACAATAAAGAATATGTTTGTATTTGTGAAAGATATTAAAAAAAACTAGGATTTACAAACTCACATCTTTAATATTCTGTACCAATTCCACCACTTCTTCTGGAGCTCCCCTTAAATGTACATCAAATTTCACAGGTTCCCTCTGAAAACAAAAATTACAATATTAATAGGGAAAATAATGTTCAGAGTGATAATTCATGAAATATCTTCTCAATATAATATAAGCTATGTTTTTCTTTTAAAATTTTTAAGAAACCATTATAACAAAATCCTGTGAGTATGTGCTATTGGTGAAAAGGGAAGTACAGAGAATGACATAGAGAACAGATTACTGCAATACACATTACAGTTGGGCATAACTAAAAAACAATGTGTCCTACATCCTTAAAACCAGGGACACAAGTTGAATGGGGATAGAAATTTTGGAGGGACATGTGAAGAAATGATGAGAGGCAAGTGGGACAGGAAAGGCCTGAGTTATGTTTCTTTAGAAGTATTGTTCAAAATGAGACCTTTTAAAAACTTATATTTAATTTTTAGAGATTTAGCTTTTCTGTGGACCCATTACACCTAAGCATAGGTAGTCATATAAAAGCAGTATCTTGAAATCTATGAAAAATTAAATTGAAGGAATAGAGAAAGAAATAATATTCTTCAATAAAATTAAAGTGACTATTTGATTTGCATTTGCTGTGAAATGTGATCAACCTTTAGCAATATGTTTACTCTTACACAATACCAGGTGTGTCATGCTATGCTAGCTGTTCTAATTTACAATTTACTTAAAATATACAGTAATTCTTTTAAAAAATTTTCAGCAAGTACAATCATCATTATTGTGTATTGTACAGGTTACAAATAAAAAGCCATCTACATATGTTTTACGATATAATAATCATATATATTGTGTTGGATTCATAGGCAAAAGTGTCGTAGAGCATTTTAAGAAGGTTAAAGAAGTCGTTACAGACTACATAATGAAAGATTCCATGCTCTTTTCAGTCAGTCCAAATAGTAGGTGCGACAAAAACATGAAATGGTTCAAATTTTTACAAAATATTACTCATATTATTAATTGTGAAATTTTGCCACTCCCTAAAATGCTGCCAGGTGCGGGCCACCCCTACCACCCCACTATGCAAAGCCACTGAGTATGAAGCTATTTTCACTTTTCCAACAATGATTTACAAAGGGTGGAATGTTTGAAGGGCCTACAAGTTTGAATTATTATATTAAGTGAATTCTTGGAGAATTGAGGATATGGACAAAAGAAAATTGCTCCAGAGAGAATATAATATTCCCAAGTTTGATTTTTCCAAAGGATAAATATAAAAACCTTTATTTGTACATGTTAAGATTTACAAAGGGTGGAATGTTTGAAGGGTCTACAAGTTTGAATTATTACATTAAGTGAATTCTTGGAGAATTGAGGATATGGACAAAAGAAAATTGCTCCAGAGAGAATATAATATTCCCAAGTTTGTTTTTTCCAAAGGATAAATATAAAAACCTTTATTTGTACATGTTAAATCTATATTACATAAATGAATACTTAAAAAATACAGCAATCATATATTATCTGCAATAGCATATAATATTATAATATATTACACTCCCCAAAAAATAACATTTTAGAAAATAATGTTTGCACTGTAGAAGAACCGAGTATCTTGTCATCTTTGTACATAATACACAGATCATTTTTAGCTATATGCGTGGGGTTAGGACAGATATTCACATATTCCTCATATATATACCTTTCTCTCATAGAAAAGCTTCCTAACAAAATAATAGATTCAGGCAACAGAAGTCACAATTTCAAAGAGACAGAATAATTTAGCATAAAGAATTGGTAATTTACATTCATTTCATACCTTACTGTATTGCACATTTTAAAATTAGAAAACACTTGTTACATCTGATAAGTTTAACAATATAGTATTTTCACTCAACACTTAATTAGGAGAGAGCTAAAATCTGCCTTGCCCATAACAGCTTAGCTCCCTAGATGTGAGCTAGCTTGGAATGTTTATGTAAAACTGAAACTTTTGGAACTGCTCTTTTATTTTTCATATCCCCTTTAATATACTTCTACATATTGAGTAAATGACATGGATTTCTTTACTCAGAGTAAAACTGACATACACTCAGTCCAATGGCACTTGTCAATCGTCACATAACAGATGAAGCATATCTAATTCCTTTTAACACTAAGTACATATTACTACGTGGTGAGAATACTTCTCAACATTGGATAGGAAAACCGTATTCTGCAATCTTAATATAATTGTAATGAGGCAATTCAGATATAACTAGCCACAGGAAGTAGGTGTGAGAGTGTGTTTCAATTAACACTTTCGGTCACAGCCCAAGAGCTTTTAAGTTGGTGCAAGGAGATACGGACTAAAATTGTGGGAACAGCGCTTGGAGGTTAGGTTCCCCACCGTCCACTTCTGATACAAGTTTCCAAGAGCTTGTGCCGCACCGCTGACAATATCATGTACCCAATTCCCGCGGAGCGGATTAACTTGATGAAAGCAATGGCGTCGCCTGAAGGGTAGGCAATTTGCACAACACATGCGTTGAAGCTGTTGCTTCAACAAGCCTAAAATAAAAAAAAATTCTCCCCTTTCACTCTGGAGCAGGTCTCGTTGGCCCCTGTGATATCAATGCAAAGAGATGTCCTCTACATTCTTTCTTAATCTGGCAAGTTATTTTAGAAACACCCCGTACATTACATAACAATTCTGTCCACATATGTGTAAATTACTTGTATATTACGTAAATCGTAGGCCTTGTCACCATCAGTTGGTTCGCCCATTCTCTGGCGATTCTCTTATTTTCAACTGTTCGTTTGGATATATAAGTCTGTACTTTTCTGTACGGCTATCCGTGTGTTTACTCCTGAAGATTAGGTCAACACGATCCATTGCCACCAGCATACTTCCGCTTTGGCTCGACGATTGACGACTCGAGATTTGGCGAACTCGACGACTTAGGAGGTCAAATGCCTATTTTAGAACAAAAATAAATCACTATATTGACGAAAACTTAAAAAGCATGACTTTGTTAAGTAATTCCCTCAAGGAATAGTTATTCAATTTCGAGGTCTCCTTCCCATTTATAGCTGTTTTATTACAAAAATTCGTCGGAATCTAATCAATTCAGTGAATTGCGAGAAATACGAACTTTGATTTTTGAAAAAGATTTCTGAAATATTTATTGACAAAATTCTATACTTTATTTTTTATTTATTTATTTTTTTATTTGTTTATTATCTATTTATTTAACGTCAAAACAGTTAAAAACTGTTTCTCATTTCTGTTGCTAGCACTCTCACCAACAAAGTGCCACTGCGGAGATACTTTCCTTGCGCACTGTACTATCTTCGTCGATGCTTCAAAGTGCTTCGTATGTTGAAAATGTCTATTATGCAAGTTCTAAATACAAAGACAATGTAATAATGTACAGTAATTTTGTATTTCATCCTCGACCGGAGCACATAAAAAATTATATTTGCTGCTCTTCTTACAGAATGTTCTTCCGGACTACGGCCACTATGCACTCCAGAATACGGTATGAGAGAACCTAATCCGAAAGTTCTCAGAAGAGTTGTTCTGAAGAGAACATTCCTTCAGTGTAAAATCAGAGGACTAATTACAGAAAATTTGTAAGCTCCTATTCTACAACATACCGCGACTTTCTCATAGATTTATATTAGTATAAATTCCATAACTGAAATTATCCTACAAAAGGGGCTTTAGCATTATCATATATGTTATACGCAAAAAAAATATATTTCAAAGCGATAACTATCATGTGGGGTAGCAACATCGACGAAGAACCTTTTCCCTCCAAATGATCCAAGTCCTAACCACATACTGTAAACAGTGGAGTCCGAGCAAAACAATCTCTAGCGATCTTGTTTTTCATCACCTGGGTGCCATGGACCGTCTCACTAGCGCCACAATTAGCATTTATCACAGCTGAATTGCGAATACCTATAGGATGATTTCTTGGCTTGGTGGTGGCAAGGAAACGTGTGAGACCGATTTTCTAGTTAATCGTGCATTTTATTCGCATTTTGGGAATGTGCTGTTTCTATGAGTAATATCATGAACAACTTAGTTCCCATTTTGGTTTCTAACATTGGTTTTGCAAATGAGTCATATTACATGATAGTGTTTTTCTCACGTTCAAAAATACTCAACACCTAATGGCTTGCTTTCATATCGAAGATTCACTAACATAGAAAATCATTCGGAAATGTAGTACAAATCTTTATAAAAATACGTTTCATTTTTAAACAAATTTGAAAAAATTATCTTTCAATTAACACAGATTCTATTGCAATGTTTGTGTTGTCTGACTTATAATGTATTAATGCATTATACGTCAGTTACTAATAAAGTATTAATTTATAATATATGTGTAATGTAACGAATTATAAGTATACGTCATTATCATGTCCTAATAATCGAATCTTCATTTAGCGTTCGAAAATATTCGAAGATGTATTATTTTTCAATGTACGTAATTCATCGACAGAAGTATTTTTTTAAATAAATGTTTTCTCACATAATTAGGTTTAAATAATGGCAATCATGTGAATAGTGTCTTAAGGATACATGTAATGTCTGAAAGACCAGGCACAAACCAAAAGACAAACAAACATGATTTCTATTTTTTTTTCTTTTCTTTTTCAGAATGGATCCGCAAACAAATCATCAGTTCCCCATCAGGAGACCGAGAGGCGTCCAATAACATCTCATTTGTCTCGATTGAAAGACGGGAAGGGATCTAACCGTGAGTGACGGATGGACGCACGGACGCAGGTTACTCGAATACTATAAGGATTGTTATTTATTACAATAGTGCGGCGATTCTACGCTTTAAACATTTTTTACTTGTGATCAACAACGACGTAATCAAATCACCCAAGCAATGATTTCCATTAAAACAGTCACAGGAAAACAATGAAATTACTATGTTTACCCTTCAAGACAGCTTTCATTTACCATAATTCCTTCATTGCAGAGGTGCACTCACATGAGAATTCACGGAGTTTCTTCGTAGCTCAAAATCATACCTTAATGTTGTAAACATTCACTGTGCTTTTGAGTGAAAATTACTACACAAAACATATTAATTATTAATTAGATACCCCAAAAAATATATTTTTTAAAACGGTAGTGAAATCTCTGAAGCACACGGAGAGAAATACTATTCATACTATTAATCACTTAGTAGATTCAACTATACGATATAGTATATTTTGGAAGAACAAAATGCTTAGTTATCTTCACGAAACTGCTGTTTAGTTTAACACACTAATAGTAATGTTCACTACACAGGCCGTGACCCATGACGACTTGCATTTTGTGGAGATAATTAAACGAATCGTTGCATGGATTATTACATCGAGTAATGTTTACTAAACTAATAGTTGCTTTTCTTAAATTACAAAACTCTGCTGAGTAATCCCTAACAAAGACGTGAAGGGAATACTTTTCTTCTATCCCTTCAGCCAGGTAGTGACTGGGGTTCCTGAGCGGTCACCCATTGGACTCGTACTTCCTTAACCTCGGTTTCCCGACAGACCCTAGCCAAGCAGAACAGTTACTGACGCAGGCTGCCGACATTTGGCTACCGACGATATTTCTACCCTTAGTTTAGAATACAACATAATTATTTAAAGTAAAAAAGGTTATAAAAAAGTTGTTTATACAGCGTATAATACTTTGTACAGCGTTGATTTCTCACAGTTCACAAAGGTTCTATAACCATTCGAATTGATCAGATTTCTGAGAACGCGCACTTACTAAGCAGTGTTTAGTAGGCCTAAGTGACGACATGAAACGGTGTCACCGAATGATTTTTATCTACGAAACAAGTACAGTACCACTGACAATTCTCTTTGTACATTCACTGACGATTTTCAATTCTCTGATTTATTAAACGAAACTAAATCATGTTTAGTGAATCTTAGCACAGGAATAATTGTATTGACTATATGATCGCTTACGAAACATGTTTAGAACATTGTACAACATTTCTCTCAGAGCAGGACACCTAGTCACTAATTATTCCGAAAATCAGTGAGTCCTCATAAGAACATTCACGTATTAACGAAATGCCGTTTTTATTAATATATGAAAATTTTAAATAGGGATATAATATCAAATCATAGATATTTGATACATACATATTTATGCGATTAATAGTAATCCTACTTTATCCACTAATTCGACACTCCGATCTTAGTATATCGGATCCCCGAATCTCTTCTTGCAGATGCTGTTATAACTCTCAAGTAATTAACACAACATAATTTCCTGCGTTCCCAAGATTGCATCGTTAAGTCTGAGCAACTGGAAGAAGATAAAAACCTGGGGATTTCGCATATTATTACTTATGGTTTAAGGAAATGCCGCCAAAAATTATTTTTCGGTTAGAATATCCCCCTAAGCAATAACAAATTTAAATCTGACCGGATAGTTACGAAAGCGCCACTGAAATGGCATCTGGTAGTACAACTGGTAATTTAGGCGGCGCGCAACTCAGTTTGAATGTGTTTGAGGTTAGATTGTTAGGTATGGAAAAACAATCAGCAAAATACAGCCACGCAAGGTTGGCTTCCCAAAACTGATTCCGATTGACGGCTCTCTCGATTTTGTGTGACTGCTCGTAAGAAAAAATTACAATAATAAGTTTTCTTTTAACATTTTAACTCATTTGTACGTGATTTACACAAAGAATTTGATCATAAAGTTTGAAATATATACTGCGATTTCTCTAACTTTGCCCCTCAAGGCCACTCAAAACCCATCTTTGCGATGGAATATGTCACGGCATTTCGCGTCTTTCTCGGTCTTGCCGGTAGAAGTCGCATGATCGCAAGCACTGCTTGATACGGTCGCGATCGTGCGAAATCTAGCAGAACGACCGAGAAAGATGCAAATTACCGTGACATATTCTATCGGGAAGATGGGATTTGAGTGGCCTTGAGGGGCAAAGTTAGAAATATCGCAGTATAATACCCTATTTGTAGTGTTAAAGAAATTAAATTGTGTTCTACTAACCATTTTAATGAATTATTAATACAAGAGTTTGGTTTTGACCCGTCATTTCTGACGTATTGCATGTGGTTTTGTAAATAAAACTGTTTTGAGAATTCGTATTATGGATTTCTTTGCAATTAAAAGTTTAATGAATCTGTGGCCTTGTGCTCTTCTTAGTCTTGCAGAATGCAGAATTCAGATATTTATTCTCCCCCGCTCTTGTCCTCCTACCTTGCCCTAGCTCTCGCCCTCTAACACTATCTTTTCAAAAATACTAGTTTCCGTTAAATACGTGCGTTAACTCCTTCACTCTGGACCATTCAGTCACGTTCGCCCTCCAGTTCCCCATCCCTCGCTCCTTCCTTCCCTCCCTTCTGGGCCGGATGTCGTGCGCCGGGGCGGCGAGCGAAGTGCCGGCGCTGACGGCTCGACTTCCGGGGAACAGCGCTCGAGGAGGCCGCGGGCGGCGCGGCGCAGGATCGACTGCTCGGCGCGGCGCGGCAGGCGGCTGGGCTGGCGGCGGGCGGCGCGGCGGCGGCGCGGCGGGCGGCGCGGCGGCGGCGCGGCGGGGGCGCGGGGCGGGGGCGGCGGCGGCGGCGGCGGCAGCGCGCGGCCTATTGACCCACTGCGGTTGTGGCCGCCGCTGCGTCGCTGCTCCCTGCGCCCTTCGGCGGGGCGCAGTGCCCCGCCCCGCCCTCGCAGCGCACTCGCGTTCGGTCGCTCGGGGACAACGCCGCCTCCGCCTCGCTCTCTTGGAGCGGAATCAGTCCGACGGAGCGCTCCGAGGAAAGGCTGCACGGCCCAGTGCGCGCGCCCGCCCGCCGAGATGCACCCTCGCAGGAAGCGGGCGAGGCGCGCGCGGCGCCGAGCTGCGCCGCTCGGCTTCGAGGTGTGTGGCGCGGGAGAGAACCCGAGCCTCTCGCCTGGGCTCCGCACTCCCTTCGCAGTCGAGTCCACTTAGACACGTTCGATACAGCCAATATCGCGAATTTACTCTATCCTTCAATTATTTTTCTTTCCTTCTTTCTCGGGAAATAGCTATCCTGATCACGGGGCCTTTCGAACGGGAACTAAAACTCGCGGTGTCATGTTGAAGTTCACTCGTACAATGAAAACATATGCTACGAGTCAAATTAAAGTCACTCTCGCCCTCCATTCCACTCTCGCCCTCCATTCCACTCTCGCCCTCCATTCCACTCTCGCCCTCCATTCCGCTCTCGCCCTCCATTCCGCTCTCGCCCTCCATTCCGCTCTCGTTCTCTGTTTTCTAAATTCACAATTAGGTATTTCTCGACTTCAATTCTTGGCGCACATAAAATGGTACAATCTTACACGAATTCAGTCACTAATTAAAAACCATTGGGAAAAATGTTATTTTGAAATTTACAAAGTAAATCGAAGAAACTCCGACCATCAATAATATACGTCAATCACAACTCAACCCTCACATGTCCATTTTCTGGGTCCGTTTTCAACACAAATGTGCATTGCCTATTCGCTCAGTAAGATTGGTAATCTGGTTCGCGACGTCACTTGAGTCGGGTGCGAATATTTACTCAAGAATTAATTGGAGGCGCTGCGTCAGCACATTATTGTGAAGAATTGCAATATGCACGGGTCACCCGCGGAACGTATGTGACCGATAGAATAAGCAACTCATAACCATATCTAACGTAATTAGAAAAGGCAAAGTTATTTCATATCCGTCAATGTATCAAGATCCCAGGGAAATGGGCGACGTTACGAGGAATTAAAACCCACTAACCAGTTACAATCCAACATCAATTTATCCTCGAATTAAAAATAATATATTTTTAGAAAATGAAAAAATTAGTAAAAAACACTTTCGTAGGAAGAGAGAACTGCTGTTAGGATCTGAAGTCAACAATGGCAATTACACGAGCTGGATGATTTTCTACACTTAATTTGAGGTGGTTGTTATAACGACCCTTTATGGATTCAACAAATTCAGATTAATATGTAAATACTTACAACGAACCTGGAACAAATGGTGAATGAAGCCAACTACCGACTTACATCTCAAAGATCTGCTCTAGATGCAGTTTATATGTTAAGGATATTTAGATATTTGTAGCACAATTTTTTAAATGAAATATTAAATGAAAAATTAGATCTTTAAATAATGTCATGAATAATTGTTTTCCGATGAGTGGTTTTCGTGCAATTTTGACAAGAATAGTGGCAATGTTTTAAAATTTCTTTAGCATCTTTTTCTGGATTAAAAAAAATTAATATAGCAATGGTCGCTTTATAAAATGGCATATTTGGCATTTAAATTATAAATGGCATCCGATTTTCAAAAAATCCTCTGATTTTTCAAAAATTGCAAATGCTTAACTTTCTTTTTTGGGGCGTCGGGAACACTTGTATGTCGACTCATCGACTTGATGTAGTGGTTACATTGAGTGCTAACGAATCATGTACTTGAGATCGAATCCCAGCGAGGGCAAACATTTTAGCGGGTTGGAAACTGTTTTGCGGGTCAAGTAGTTTTATAACATTAAAGAAACTGTAGCAAATAACGCGACAAAGTATGTGTCGTTGTATCACAAGTTCACGTTCTGTTTAAACATAGGGCTTGAGAATATCAGGAGACATTTTCTCGTTTGAAGACGAAGATTTTGGACCATCTTGTTCAGTTCAAGCTGTTTGGAAATAGTACTAAAAATATTACCAAATTCCAATTTTCTTTCAATTTATTTACTCAGTCAAGTACTGATTATAAAAAAACATTTGCTATAAGCGCCTAAATATTCAAGTTAAAGGAATGCTCTGGGGTTTATTTTACTCACGAAAGTCAAGGACCACTGATGCCTGTTTAAAGATTTATAAAAAGTGAGGTGTATTTTGATCCACTGAAAAAAAATGTACTACTCGTTAAGAAGGAAGTTGAAGTCTTCCACATGGACTTCGCATAATGTCAACGCTTCAAAGAAAGTGTCTCATATTTTTCAAAAAAAAAAAAAAAAAGTGTTCGAATGATCAGAGAATTCTACTGATTTGGAATCGACTGAAAATCGGTGGGATGTGTGGTGAAGAACAATCTCGAAAACATGAAATGCGATACAAAAAAAAAACCAAAAAACAACTTACATGAGGATATAGTGAGTGTTTAATTTCTTGACGTAGAAATAAGAATAATCTGTTCCATTTGATATAATCAATATCCAAAGGAAAACGCTAACTTATTAGTAAGGAAAGTCTAAAATATAAATTAATTCCTTACATCTCTTTGAAATTTTTAATTTTTACCTGCTTTCTGATTCAAGACACAATTTTCTTTAGGAATAGACAAATGTAGAAATCGGGGTCATACGGAAGAAGAGCGAGTAGTAGGTCTAATGATAAATAAGTTTTAATAGGGAAAGTTGGGTAGCAAACGAGTAGAGTTAAGGAAAATAGATTTCGACATATGATGGGACACAGTAAGGGATGAGTCGTAGACGAGGAGGCAGCGAGAAAGAAGGGTAAAATTAATGCAAGAGATGTACGAAGAGTGGTATGGCTGAACCTGGGCATAAGAAAGTATGACAGGAGATTTACTTGGTAAGAAAGAAGAGAGGTCGGGGTGAGGTAAGATGAGAAAACGATAAGGGATCGGAGTTTGAGCTATAGAGATTGTATAAAAGATGAAGATGTAAAAGGGGAGATTTGAAAATACGAAGGAAAGCTGAAGAAGAAAAAAAAAGGAGAGCTACGGTGTATGTGAGGAGGAGGTGGCATTGAGGATGGGAAGTAATCAACTTTACCTGAATAAATGAATAACGATCATCAAAATGAATATACAAAATATTCTGCGGAACGTGTGTTCGGGATTAATTTTTTTCGCATCTACAAGGGTCCCTTCACACGTCGTCAATGCCGCGCGCTCACGATAAGCGGCAGGGCCCTTTACATGCCGCCACCGCCGCACGCCGTGGAAGAGGAAGGGTTCGGGGGGAGGGAAGGAATCGGCGGGTGCAGGGTTCGCCGATTCCTCGGCGACGTCGAACGAAGGGATGCAGCAAGTAAAACGCCGTGACCGGCGACGCAGTGGGAAGACCTCCGTTGAAACCAATGCTTTGCTAGCGTTGGTTCGTACGCCCTGGTGGCGAGGGTCCGCCGCCGAACGACACAGCAGCGCGAACCCGCGGGAAGTCCTCCATTTAAACTAATGCTTTGCTACCAGCCGCGGCGCTCGGAAGCGCGCTGCAGCGGCGACGTGTGAAGGGGCCCCTTTAGTGCGATTTTTCTAACTCTGCCCCTCAAGCCCCTATGGCCACCATGGAATATCACAGGGCATTTCGCGTCTTTCTCCCTCGCGCCGCTAGAAGTCGCATGATCGCAAGCACTGCTTGATACGGTAGCGATCATGGATATATGGCGGCACGACTGAGAACGTCGCGAAACACCGTGACATATTCCATTGTGAAGACGGGCCTTGAGGGACAAAATTAGAAATATTGCAGTATAAGCGTCCACCACGAATTCGACCCTATACTGCGATTTTCGTAACTTCGTCCCTGACAGGAATCAGCTGTTTCGCTCCCATCCAATCGGGAGCTTATATTTCGCGACAGTGACGTCACTCTGGTGACGTTCAAGCTCCCGATTGGATGAAACCGTTAACAGCTGATTTCTGTCAGGGACAAAGTTACGAAAATCGCAGTATAGGACCGACAACCGGTGCCAGCCAAGTTAGCCCGCGGCGCGGTGGTCGCAGGTGGCGCCGTCAGGGTGCCTTCACATGGAGCCACTCGGTGGAGCCACCGAGAAGCGGCAGAGATTTTCCGACAACCACCCCTGACCGTCACCGACTGCGAGAGAGGAAGATTTCGTGAGTCATACCGCTGTGGGCTCAGGCGGCCGAAAGGTGGGCAGCACGCAAAAACTGGTTCAGTGGCGCATTTAGTGCGAACGCTGCTGCCATTTAGAACTGCTCTGCTAGCCGTGGCGCGAACGCGCATCTCCGCTGCTGGTGGCGAGAATTCGCAGCGCGACTCCGCCACTCACGTGAATACCTCCGTTTAAAACAGTGATCTGTGTACTAACTGGGTGACGAACTCCACCGAGTAGGCCGTGCCTTCGGCCAGCTTCGGTCGCCATATGGCGGTTGTTCAAAACACGAGCCCAGGGATGTGTATACTGTAGAGATCAGTACGCTTAATGCAAGAGCGTTACCATTTTCTTACGAACAAATTCTGAAATTATCATAACTTGCAGCCAAGGAAGTTAAATTAATCTAACAATTAGCATTTTCATGCAACAAAAAATTCTGAGGCCTTTTAATGTAATTTAAATAGGTGTACGCAAAAAGTGGGTTCTACATTACCTTACTCATTGTCAATCTCAACGCTATTTTCTTATGTAGAACGAGGAATTTACCTGCTTAAGGACATTAAGTGAAATTTGGAAAGAAATGAAAGAAATGAAAGAAATTCGGAGAGAGAGTAAATATATCAATTTAACAAATAATACCAATGTTTAAAGGGATAATTACGTGAAATGAAACATTTATACATAATACATCATATATCAGTCACATAAAAATCATTTTATGTATTTCTAAATAGAACAATTTTATTGTTTGACCTCCGTGCAGTTTTTCTGGAGATAATATTTTACTTATGCCGAAATGTTGACATGTTGACTTGTTTGTAATTTTTTTCACTAGTTGTGTTTCATGAAGGTCTTTTGAAAGACCAAATTCGTAATTCATATCGTGGAGCAGTTATGGAATGGGCACATTTGAAAACCCTCTCGAAACAGATTTTTTTTCTAGCATGTTCTTTTGTTTCTTACTACCATTCACCGAAAGTAATTTGAACATTTTTTCAGTCTGCTCAACAACTTTAAAAACAATACCAGATGTTTGAACAGAACTCTGTACTACTCACAAGGATCACAGCTCACAATGCCCAGTATCTAGTTTCTTGCCCAACTACAATACGGCGACGCCCTTAATGAACCGACACGCTTTTTTACCGCGTATGGGAGTCAGTCAACCAGTTAGTATACAGATCACTGATTTAAACCAACGCTTTGCCAGCAGACGCACCACTCGGAAGTCGGGATGCGACATCGATGTCGATGTTTTTGTAGTAACATTGATGTTTTAAACATCGATATATTTAATGGCGATGTTTTTTTAACATCGATATTTTGTTTCGGAATGAAAAATTTCCATGATCACAATACCGCAAAAGTTAAAAGATGAAGTAACTGATTGTAACACTGATGGTAGTTTGTGTGTTTGAACCAAAGCAACGCTGTTTGTACTACCTTTATCATCCAAACTCTCTCGTCCGAAATGGCCTCCATGCCCTGGTGGCAAAAGCGCTGGGGGCGTGGGGTCTGCCCCTTCTTCTCGTACCTTTATTCGACGAATTAATGGGCATGAACACTGTCAAATTAAATTTTTTGCACACGAGTTTATAGTCAGAGGTTACTAAACCAACTTGAAAACATAGATGGTTTTTAGTTGATATATTCTTTACAACGACGCAGGTGCGTAGTGAGGGCGGCAGGGACGGCCCGCCCCGAACCGCACTTTTAGGGGGCAGTAAAATTTCACAATACATAATAATAATAATAATAATAATAATAATAATAATAATAATATCTTGAAAAACTTTGAACCATTTCATTTCTTATTTTTGTCTCACCTACGATTCCGAACGATTGAAATGAGCGCGGTTTCTTTCATTACTTATTCCATGATGACTTCTTTAAATGAATATATAATAACATCTTGCTCATAGTAGCGACTGGCAACACTGTCTTAACCGACTTGTAGGGATTTCTCGTATTTTGTTTTGTGCATGGATTGCTTATGACTAATATTCAGCGAGAATGACTCCTATCGCAAAAAGAATAGTGTTGAATATTGCACAGTAACACCTGCAAATTAGATTGCAGTATGGATAAGTCCCTTCAGGAAAGTCCGTAAGTGTCATCCTTTGACAATTCAAAGGATGTTTTATTGATGGATCGTCAATCCAATGCACATTAACTTAATTGTATAAATAAATCTATGTACATGTATTATGTAAGTATATGTATTACATGTCTACGATTTCCGAACTGTGAATTTAGTTCGCACAAGTACTTGTAGTGATTGTTGAATTATTGAACTTTGTTGAAAAACTGCTCTGTTCGTGTACGTATACATTCCACTTTGTGGGTATTAAATATTTTATTTAATAGAATTAATACATAGAATAAAATTTTAGTTAAAGAAAGAAGTTTTGTTTTTTTAATTCTAACAATTATATTATTTTTCAATAAAAATATAAATAGTAACAGTACCGTTCTTGTTCGAATTGGAAGTCAATTTGTGTTTTATATTCAGTTCGCTAATAACTGAATCTTGTCGATTGTCCAGGCATAATCATAAGTGATCAATTCCTGTCATATGAATGTAAGTGGTATATGTGCAAGAATTTTTGTAATAAGTGAGATTATTATATCGTAAAACATATAATTACTGCTTTATTTGTAACCTGTACAATACACAACGATTATTGTTCCTGCCGAAAAGTTCTTTAGAATTACTGTATATTTTAGACTTTTAAATTGAAATACTTAAATAAGGGAGTAGCGAAATTTACCTCCGCCCCGGGCGGTTGAAACCCACGCTACGCCACAGCATCGATGTTTTTCTTTTTATTTTGAACATCGATGTTTGCCAACATCGATGTCGCATTACTACTCGGAAGCGCTGCCGAGTGGCCGTGTGAAGGCTGTGCGAAGGGGCCCTTACCTCCGGCTCGAGGCGCTCGGGCGGCGCCGCCGGGGTGCGCGCGCCGCCGCCGCCTCCTCCTCCGTTCATGGTGCCCTCCGCGGCGCCGCCGGGTCAGCTGCACTTGAGGCGTCCCTCGACCGCCGCCGCCGCCGCCGCCGCTGCCGCCGCCACCATCCTCCGGCCCCCGCCCCCGCCGCTCCCGCCTCCCCCGACGCAGCCGCCGCAGCCGCCGGCCCCGTCGCGCACCTGTCGGACACGCGCAAGCTGTTACTCCGCCTGCCTGCCTTCGCCAAAGGGCGGTCAACGATGCAAGGAGCACCACCCGGTTCAAGGATGTAGGGTTCGACTAGGGAGCAACAAAATCGCTGTTGAAAAAAATCATGCATAATAACTTTCCAAAAGAAGCATGCACACTGTTCAATAACAAATAATATACTCTTGTAGGTCACTGCAATACATTAAATATTTTACCAAACACAGTCTTCAGGAATGCTTAAATAACACAGTAAATTTATTCAGTACAACCGTTCTTTACATACCAAAAATATCAAGGAAGTTGCTGATCCGTAATGCAAGACTGAATAGCAATTATTTAAGGATGGGCGGTATTAAATATTTGGGGCTACTTTCCTTGGATTCTGTTGTTGCATGATGTTTCCTGTTACCTTAGCAGAAACGCCATGGATATGACAATTCAGTCGACAGGCGCAATATGAGAATGGCCAGAATAACACGAACAAATATTTGCACATTTCAGTCATGATGGAAACTGTTTCATTGGTTTTTCGTATATTTTCTGAGTTCCTTGGTATCTAACGAAACCATAGACACTTCTTACATGACCGGAGGCTGCATATGTTTCTTCCAATTTCGGAGCCAACAGGAAATTAGTAATACTGATGGTTAGGTCTAAAGACGGCTCCGCACTCTTCCGAGCAGCGAGCAACCGCTCGCCGAAGTAGCAGGAATGGGGATGGGTTGCTTGCTATTTGCCGAGCACCAAACATTTGCTTCTCGCTCCACGAGCAGTGTGTCGGTCCACTGGGTACATCCAAGGAAGCGAACATTCGCCGAGCACCTCAGCTGCTCGGGATTCAGTGGGCGGTCGCTCGCTACTCGCCGAATGCTCAATGCGAGGAGCCGCCTTGAGGATGTCCACTATAGGAGGCTCCCGCCGGGAGCGGGGGACTCCTATCCTGGACGTCCTCAAGGCGATTGAAGAGTTTCAAAATGCTACTACATGAATAGTGCATCTGAAGGGCAACTAAATTGCCAACGCAAAATATGGGGGTAAATAAGATTTGGCCAGGGAGCCAAGGATCCTCTAAGTCATCTGAGATGCATGCTAAAAATGCAGGATGACTCCTGGATGTCATACAACCCAATACACTTTCCAGAAAGCCTTTAGGATCGCGTTTCACAGTCGATTATATCGATTCATCTATTCTGAGGTTGAGACTACGCAACGGCTGTGAGGATGTCGCCTGAGGAATATGCAATTCGCATTGCGTTTACGCTGAGGTATTGCTTACGCGAGCGAAAGAACGAAGGAAAATCCACATTTCTCTCAGAGGTTCTCACGCGGGACCCTTAGAAGCGGCATGACTCCCAAACTCATGAACAAAAATTATCAGAGGTCCTTTCTCTCTCTCTACCTCCAGCTTCTTTTTGCGGGTTATTTCAGAACCACCCCTTGCGTGCATATCAAAAATGATATTGGGAAAAACGAAACAAAATGATTTTCTAAAAAGAAGTACCTGTACTGCTCAAGAAAAACAAATAAATTACTCTCATATAACGCTGCAAAAAATTAAATATTAAGAAAAAAGGTTTCAGGAATTCTGCAATAACATAGTGCAGAATATGTACAGTACAGCTGTACTTTACATACCAAGAATATCAACGTACTTATTGTTCCATGTCGCATCACGAGAATAGCAGAACATTAATAGCGGACAGTCTCTTCCTTGGAACCACGCTACAGCATGGCGGCAGTTGTGTCGTAAGCAGTGACGCACTGTGTGAGCATTCAGTCGGTCTCATTCAGCGCGGAATGAGAATCGGCGTACTAACACCGAATATTTGGATTTTCGTCAAAATCGAAATCGTTTCACAGTTTTTGGATTTTTTCTTGGGTATTTAATAAAGCCGTAGACGCCTCGCATAACCAGCAGCTGCAGAGTTTTCTTGCAATTCCTGTGCCCAATAGAATTTAGTAATACAGATGAATTTTTTGACTGAACAACCTGGAATACTAACCTTCACAGGAGAGTCGTCTACGTTTGACACATCTTCAAACAAAGCTCCTTTAAATGATCCAATTAGAAAGGACGCTTAACGTTAAGTGTCAAGTGAAAAAAAATATCTTTTTGACCGTAATACAGAACTAATACGAAGATACAAACGGAATTGAGACGGTAATATTAACATAATTAATAGCGCCGAAATTTTATACAATATTTCCTATCCTGAGAAAGCCACAAATATCTCAATGTAAAATCTGAATAACCATGAAATAATTTGATCAAGAATCTCTAACGGACGAGTACAAAGTTCATACTTACATTTAAACTGAATGTAATTTTTTTTATTAATTAATGCACTCAACTTATAAATTAAATATCGCTGTTTGTCCACATTTTAAAAAATAATTTTAAATTTTAATGACAGTCCATTATCATTTGCTTGGAGAAAGTCAATGTGAAGTCGAATAATCAAAAAAAATCAATTTTGGCTACAGCGCCAAGTATCGCATCTTTCTTAGAACAAATATATCCATTACGTCTCTCCAAAACTACAATCAAATGAAATATATTATGTAAGTTAAAAAAACAAGGTACAGATCGTTATGACGTCTTTTGCATTTCACTGCAATGTAATCTTATCACACGCAAACCTATTTTCAAACCCAAGTCATACTAGAGGCATTTCGTTATAGATACGTACGATTCGTAAACCTCGAACGATGCAGCTCTGAGGAGAAAACCTGATAACTATGAAACCCGATAACCCTGAAACCATACTCCTGTTTGCAAGGTTTCATTCCCAAGGTTGAGCTCACTATACCAAAACCGACAATTCCAAGCAAAACAGGATTTGAATGTGTTCAATAGCGACCCAACTTACGAGCAACAGGAACTCCCTCGAGTCTACAGGAATCAACTCAAAATCGAAGTTAGGTTATGATAAAACACAAATATTCTATTTCTCATTTCCCAACAACTTACACGTTTATGCTTAAAACTATGTAAAAATTTTTGTTTAATATTTTTGTTAAATATTCCTAACTACAAAGTCGCGGGAAGCAGAAAATAAAAGTGTTTTTGTACCACTGCAACTCTGACAATGACCTTAACAATGATGTAAAACTACAAATCATAATCGGGATACTGCCTCTCTCATGTACTTGCTAATATCATTTAGACTAGACTCCTACATTATCTTCTTCAGAAATTGGACTATAAGCTGACGACACTTCTCTCTTCACTTCATACACTGACATCTTATGTGCGTAGGATAATTTACAAGAAGATCGCGACAAATATGTACAATAGGTAGAAATATGGAAATTAAACAGAATTTAAACAAATGTCAAGCCAAAATTTTTACACTTCGTAAACCTTACTTTCCTCCCCTTTTAAAAAGATTTAATAAACCAATTCCAAGGCTATCAAAAGAAAGAATCCATAAAATATTCAGGCAATGAATTAGACACCACTTTGATATGGAATAAACACATCAAAATTCTATTAATAAAACGAATATCAAAATTTTAAAAATTAAACCCATTCTCTCTTCTAAATCTCCTTTACATCATTAATGTTCACTACTTTTATATAAATCAATAACACTGGTCAACAGCATTTTTGTAAAAATGGATCTGAATGGTGTTCTTACTTGAACTTGGACACTGAATTCGAATATGAAATCAGTTTTTGCCTATCGGGCTCAGTTTTCTTGTAATACGCTAATCTATATTGACGGAATTGCTTGAATACGCTGCGTTTGGGTTATTTTGCTGTAGATTCATTTAATAATCCTGAAGATGTATTGTTCAAGAACAATCGAAATGTATACAAGGAATTCCTATACACAACATTGAATTCAGAAAATTCACATTTAGGAAATGAAAAAGGTTTGGCAATTTTGCAGATAAGTCGTGCTCGAATAGATGGAATCGCGTTGTGTTTCTTGCCATATGCGTTCCTGCATTGACAGATCTGACAGCGTGAAAAGTGGCTCGGATGTAACTGCTTTTTGACCTAGGTTCGTGAAGGTTCGTGCTTTGTATTAATTCAGAAGAAGGAATGCCTCGTAACTGTGTAAATAGCCCAAATACGTTATGTTATATCTGTGGAGAATTAACTCTAAAATCGCAAAAGCCGAACCTTAATTCTCTGAGAAGAAAGTCTTATGAAAATTTATTTAGGGTGTAAGGTAGGCGACGAGGACAATAAGTGGGCCTCCCGTAAGTCTGTGTTGTGTGTTATACTCCTTACTTGCTGGTTAAAAGGTTCACGACACATGCCCTTTGCTGTTCCCATGATATGGAGGAAACAAACGGATCACCCAACAAACTTCTTTCTGACACAAATAATCGGAATCACCTCAAAAAGACGAAAACTGTTCAATATCCTAATTAACCACTTGCTATAAGGCCTGCATGTCACACTGAAGAATTGCCGGTACCACTACCTCCTGTGAATGTGACAGTGAATGAAGATGAATGCTACAGTAACGAACATCCAGAAGACAGACGACGAGATATCCGTTCTGACCCAACATTTCAAGCTTCCTGTAAAACATTCCAAGCCTCCTCTTTACTTTTCTTAACACTTTACGTGTTGTACTTCTTACTGAATACATGTGGAACTGTTGTGATTAGAGCGTGTCATTTTGCCAGATACATGAAATACATAGGGAGACCAACGCAATTACAAAAACCATCATCACATGCAAACTGAGTCCGATTCAGAAAATTAGTTCTGGATTGAGAAGCAAATTGTCTTCCAGAAACAGTGTTTGTTCCTTTTACAGAAAAAAACGTTTTCTTGTAGGCGAGTGAAATCAGACCCATATTTACGTATGGTTCTCCCGTATGACCTAATGCTGCTACAACCTACATCAATAAATTACAAATTAGGCAAAATAAATCCATCCGTAAAGCACTGCAAGCTCCATGGTTCATACCAAATAATCTATTACATCTCGAACTAAATTTAGAAACGAAGACAGATTTGATAAAATTACAGAACCTCAAATATTTCAAATGATTTCAATATTTCTCACATAAAACTACTTTTAATCTTGGTCAAATCACACATATTTCCACGAAGAATTAATTTCCGATTCCCCAAAGACCGATTCAGACCTTCAGAGATTAACTCCTTTCCCTTACACGTACACACTACAACCCACAGCCAACACAATACTTCCTCTCACTTCCATATTTTCACAATTAAATATAAACACTTTCTGACAATAATCATAACTAATAATACTTATTCAGCACTAAGAATTAACAATTAACGTGCGAGTGACTAACTCTAACAAGCCAATTAATTTTCATTCTTAAAAACCCTGAAAGACTTGTACAGTCGAACAGACAGAAAATAAATTTAAAAAAAATCGGGAGCCATGATATTCGAATCTCTACGCTGAGAAACCGTTCTATTCGATGGAGAAATGACCTTGAATTGATTCCTTTCTGGTTATCTTCTGGACCTTCCTAAAATTAATCGAAGACATATGGATATTAAAAATCAATCGCCTCCAAAATATCATTCATAACGAATTGAAAAGGGTTATCATTGTGAAAATCAAGGCACAAAACTACACATTTCTGTAGATCAAATAGGGTTGAAGCTAAAACTTCTGAGAAAACGAGGAAAACCGCATCAATTAACAAAAAGCGTGTTTCCAAGCTCGATTCCAAGTAGATAATCTTCGTTTTTCATAACACACCCAACACGTTGACAGCAAGTCAGGAATTTCTAATGTAAAGGGAGATGAACACAGTATCAAACAACAACGAATAAAACAATACAAAAAAAAAGAACGCAATATTCAGCAACTTATTACCAGGTATAACACAAGAACTATGACCCAGTGATAGAAACAACCTCCATTGAAAGATGGAAAGAGATACGATCGGCAGCCCATGAGTACTAATGGCGAAACGACCTCGCACACACAACTAAAACCAATAAACGTCTAGATCAGTGGTGTCAAGGTCTTCTACTGGTGGCTGTAGCACGCGTCGTGGCACCGTGGCATGCCACGAGCTTCTCTGTGCAACTAGCGTCGGGAAAGGGAACTATTAAGAGTAGTAGTAACCCCGCCGTTTTACAATTGGGATGGTGTTGTCTTTGGTGGCGGGGCGTGGAGGGGCGATTTCGTCGTGGCACTCAAGCCACACTCGTATCATCAAACTTGACAACGCCGGTCTAGATTAAAGTGTTCGCGAATGTTCAACACAAAAGTCCTGGACCACAAACGTTTCCTGGCGAAGCGCGCGCTTGCAACGCCACGTCAACACCATGTCGCTCATCGCACCAGCTACACAGCGCGGGGCGACGGGCGCTGGCAGCCCGCCAGCCGCCCTCCAAACGCAGAGAAAAACAACGCCCACCCGCCGCGGACGTGTCACCCGTTAAGGCATGCAAATCCGCGGACGAGCTGGTTGCGTTCATTTGGTCGTTGCCCCTCGCGCGAAGTCGAGCGTTCAGAAAGCGCGAATTGACGTGGACCGAATTCCGAAGTTCCGATACATTTTAACCAGAGCCGGATTAATGTCATTGCGGATTCTCAGCGTGACCTAACGATGGGGAACCCTAATAATATTGAAATCAACTATATACACAACGAAAATGAATATGAAAATAACCAACACTGGCAATTTAAAATTGGGTATTGAAAAGTACGGTACACATGCATCAACGAATGCAATGTATAAAAATTATTAGAGGGCCTACGTCATCAACATCTAACTGAGGTTCCACATGTCTATGACCTACATACGAGGTGATTTTACTTATGTATTAATCACCCCCTGATTGTAACGGTTAATGAGGTAGTGTCTTTCAGGGTGACCACTCAATTTCCTGAGAATCATTTCCCTGACTTTTCCCGGTTTTCCAGTGCACTTTTTCACTGATAAGATTTGTAGAGCATTTAACATGTAAAAAAAATATATATTAAACGAAGACTGATGCTATCTTCTCATTTCATCGCCACAAAGTACACTTTTTAAAAAAAATCTCAAGAATAAAAATATTTTATTTTTTGCCTATTGTTTTAAAGAATTTTTCCTGATTAACGATTGTTCTGCGAATTCCCCGATTTTGCCCGGTTTACCAGAAAGTGGCCACCTGTAATTTTAATCGGCCATTCGTTATCCGGCACTCAGATTTATACATCACTGATATCTATGATTCCTGAATCTCGAATTTGATCGGGGATGGTCTGTGCGTTGATATGTTGACGCAATGATGCCGAGAGTTTTCTAAAATTTATTTCTTCTTGTTCGTCAATACAGTCTTTCAAGGGTTTTCGTACATAAGATCAGTAAATTACATTTTTGGATTGGTCATCTATAAGGTAAAAGCGATTTCTACTCTGATCTATTTGTTGTTTAAATTTAATTATTGAATAAAAAGGGGAAGGTATGCGGTTATGTTAATGAGCTGAGGCTGTTATGGTTTACGGTGGTTTGAATCTATTTTTGGGAAATATGCGTGGATAGACCGCCTTTTTTCCTATGTTAAAAATAATTGTATTTGGGAATGTATGCAGGTTGTTGTAAAAATTGTTGGCTAATTTGGCTTTGGTTTCTTCAAGTTTTCGTTTTTTTTATTTCTCAATGGATTTGTTCATTTGTGATGAACCAAGGGGTATTTAGGGTATTTCTTAGAAATATATTTTGGATTACTTTAATTTTGTTAATATTGCTAGGAGATGCACTTCCCCAGATTGGGCATCCCTAAGTCATGGTAGGAAGGATGATTGATGTGAATAGTAGAAGTCGGCACTCGATTTTCAGAGTGGAACGCAGGTTAGTACGGGAAATTTTGAAATTTGAAATGATGCAGAGATGAACAATGATAGAGCTCTTGTAGAATGAGAGTCCCCTGAAATTGGAAATTCCCGAGGAAATCTTCCCGAACATGCTCGCTTTGTTCACAATAAATTTCAGATGAGGTGTCCTGGACTGGAATTCCCTTTTCCAGAAGCGGAAACCTAACGCGACGTATGAGTGAACCAAAGTGAACTGCTACGGGCCTGGACAGCCGAGGTCGCCAGGGCCATAGCTGCCTCGGCTCGAAGTCGCGGGTTCGAATGCCGCTTCAGGCATGGATGTTTGGGTTTGTGTTGTCCTTATGTGTTCACCCTAAGTTAAAAAATCACAGTGGTCGTTATATGACCAAATTGTTGAAAAGCGATCTTAAAAAAAGTGAACAGCTGTTTCGGTTCGCTCATATATCACTGATGGAGTGTGAATTACTTTTGACGGTGTTCTAGACACGGCGTCGGACTCTAACTGCATACAGAAATACAGTTCTTAATTCAAGAAATAAATTCAACTTCGATTCATGAATTCCTCAAAGCAAATAATGGAAAATTAGAAGTGGCGGATTAAGGGAGTGGATGAACACAGTGAGCGAAATACACACAGGAAATAGTTTTAAACTCCCTAAATCAACAACCAGAGGCACATGCTACAATCTTGCTTCCGATGTTTTGGTTGTGGAGTGATCTTTGAGTGAGGAAATGTCATTCATATGGCAAAAACTGTTGACAATTTTTTCCAACTTAAAAAAATAGTTATTTTCCCTCTTACACTTGCTGGAATTATCATTACAATTATTGGAATTATTATTACAAATATTGTTGCATCATTACAAGCAGCACATGTAGTTCAAATTACTTTAGCGTTTGAATTACATTTCAGAATAGAGTAGTGGAAAAGAGAAGCGAGTTTGAATCATTCGCAGCCGAAATGTTCGTCAACTGGGTTGGCGTCTCATACTCTCAGCGGTTCCTCTTCCTCTCTTATATTCGCGGCCTCTTGCTTGTTTGTAGCGCCCCGGATGAACATGTTTCGCAAATAAACATTAGGAAGTTATTGTAAAGCAATGCACCAATGTAAGGCCAGGGAAACAAAGGGTCTGAAAAGAAGCAGGTCCCGAGCTGCAGAAGGGCGAATACAAAACTACGACAAAATTAATTAGAATTCTGAGAACTAAACCACTTTTAACTTAGCTCGTGATGCTCGCTGAAAAAATCTCTCTTTGTCACCTATCGCTCTATTGCATTTTCTTTAAATTAAAGTTATTACAAAGCCCTCTTCCTTAATTTTCAAACAGAAGTATATATTTAACGATATTCCATAATTTTAGATTTCTATGAAGCGCACGCGCGCGCGCTCACACGCACACACGCACACACCCACACACGCACACACCCACACACGCACACACCCACACACGCACACACCCACACACGCACACACCCACACACGCACACACCCACACACGCACACACCCACACACGCACACACCCACACACGCACACACCCACACACGCACACACCCACACACGCACACACCCACACACGCACACACCCACACACGCACACACCCACACACGCACACACCCACACACGCACACACCCACACACACCCACACACACCCACACACACCCACACACACACACACACACACACACACACACACACACTTTTAATGTAATTTAATTTTAAAAGCTAGATCCATCCATTTTTCAGAATTTAGATTTCCCTAAATATTGAAATAAAGTTAAAAAAATTATTACAAAGAAAATATGGACATCAAAATCCTCTTTCAAAATTTCACATAAGCTAAGTCTATAAGGTTTGCCCCATTGACAATGGGACTTCTTTGTCGTATGTGCATCTGCATTCGTTGGATTTTATGAACAGTGAGTGGGAGTAATATATAGGCGATATATCCACTACCCAAAGTCAACTTGTTGGTGCAGCAAGTATTCCAGTGCATCATAAGTAGAGAGTGTTGCCTTAAATGCTTCTTTTGTTCCCTTTGTTTAGGAAGTAATTTGAAGAAATAAGTACATTTGTTTGACAATAGGATGCTCTTTCAAACGTGTCTATTGCGCCTAAAATGCTTATTACGTGTTATTACTTGTTACAGCGTAATTTGCTGTGCCTAATTCAGTTTGTAGTGCCTATAAATGATGGTCCCAATTCGTGGTTGCAAAATTAGTTCTTTCTGCGTCGAGGCAATCCAAAAGCAATCACCCTTCTCGTTAACGAAGAAAAACGTGAGAGTTACGTACGAATATGTATTCCCAAACACTTTTCTTACGATGGTAAACAACAGCCCCATTAACACCTGTCTTCAAAAACTGAATGATTGATCATTAGGTCCGCATGCACCAATTCTTATTGTGAATGTATTCAGTTCAATGTCCTTTCGCGCATGTAGAACTCACTAGTTTGCATTGCGCTACTTTCTGGAGACAAAAACAACAAAGTTTTGGATAGTTTTTACGATTCTGCTACAAAAATCATTGCCCTGAGCTCTCGTTTTGCTATATGCTGAAGGAGTAAGGTGAGGGTGGGTACTTTGTCGAAAATATAAACTAAAATCTGTTGTTTGTTTACCGATCCAAATTCATTTTCTGTTATTTCGAGCAAACATTTCTAGATTTCAAATGTTGCCAACCACGCTCGTCGTTACCTTTATTCACTATTCAACCCTATACCACAATACAAGGGAGGTGAGAAGATTCTGAAGCCCAAAATGCGTGAGCAGATAATACTTCTCCCCCATATCTAACAATTTTTACGATTTTTGACGAAAAAGAAATTAAGTTTGTTTATTTAATCTTAGTTGTTCTCGGCAGCCCTTGTATTTCATTTTTTACAGCTTCAATATTTGTAGGAATACATATCAGTTCATTGAACTCAAGCGGATTCGTTTCTTTAGATATTACAGGAAAATATCCGCCCTGTTAGGAAATATGTCTCAAACAGTTTTTATCTGCTTATAATATTTATTCATTTATAAACAAATGAATAAATACATAGGTACTAGAAATTCTTTCAATAACAATGATAATGCTGGTTAATCTTTTCCCATTAATTGCAACTCGTAAGTTAATTTGTAGGCTGTGTGGTGGAAAAAAAGCAGAGCAAAAATTCAGTTAGCAACTTTCCCACAAAAGTGTTTAGCAAATCGGCTAGTTTTAGTCATTAACAATTATCTTTTGGCATTGCTAAGGAAAGACGGGCCAGTAACTAGGCAACAGGAATCTTCTGCCACATTAACCTGGAGCACCCCATCAGTAGAATCCATCTCAACGTGTGAAACGTTGCCAAAATAGTTACTGATGTCACCAATGTAAAGATAACCATGAATTCATTTTCAAGTTATTCTTGTATTGCCACAGAAACACTCGAGTATGTGAAATATTGGCGAGAAAACAACAGGAAGGGGATAAATACACGATCTCCCAGACTCCGACTTATAAATTATTATTAAATCTTACAAACATACACCACGTAAAACCAAAAGTTATACTTATTGATTTCAATTACTCTATTGCTAAACGTGAACAAAAAAAGTAAACGTTAAAGCAATTACCGAAGTTCTCCGGAAAAATCAGTCCCTTCGAAAGCACTGTTCTTACATCATTTTTGCTCCTAAATGCCGCATCATACTTCATGCCACATCACACCTGCATCAGACCGGCTCCCGCAAATCAGTCTCACAAATATCACATTGGAGTCTGTCACACTTCACGCGATGCAAGCTTACAGTTCAGGCAACAGTAGCGTCTCAGGCGGATCACAAAATTCTTCCGATCGAAATATTCAACCTATCAACATACACGGTCGGCATAAGGAACATTCTTCCTTCACTATTTTTTCAAATTATGGGCATTATTAAAATACGCCCATGTTCAGAATATAAAGTTACACGGCAGTTTTAAGAACGGCAGAGTAGGCCCAACACCATCACAAAAAGTACCAAGAAACTATCTTAATCTGTCCATTCCTTCAACTTTGGAACGGAAATAATTCAAGAATGTAATGGAGGGAGAATTGTCAAAGAACTGTTGAATACAGATTCCTTTGGCTACAAAAGCTCGTAGTCTGACACAAGCAGGATGCGAACTTTCAAACAAATTGAATGTCTTAAGTTTCGTAGGTTTCCCTTCTACGACCATCAATCCAATGTCGTTCAGAACCACGCCGAAATGCATTTAAATAAACGAACGGTTTCGTATTCATACAAAGTAAGTTTCATGGTCTTGATCTGTATCGATTTAAAAGCTGTGAAGTCACCTTAATCTTTAAGGACACAGTTTACATAATCCAGAACTTTTAAAACAGATTGGAATCTTTGCGTAATCCTCTTCTGAAGATTACAAAGGCTTTAGAAAATATTCGTTCAAACGTATTGACACATCGCAATGAAGCCAAGTAGTTTTCACATCAGATATACAGTCAGTGTAAAAAGTGAATGGACACCTGTTCTCTTGACTCAATAACAACTCTGATTCGAGTTTTAGGCGTCAGAAAATTACGAGGAAAGAATACATTTATTGTTTCTTCATTTACCAAAAAATCATCCTTTTCAGAGGAAAGCTAATTCTCCATTTTTGGAACGAATGGTCAGCGTCTAGTGTGGAGGAAAAAGAACACAGAGTTAGAGCCGCAGAATGTAATTCTGACCGTAAAACTCTGATGGTGGTTCGGTCTTAGTATGGGGGTGGACGAGTGCTAGTTAAGTCGGGAAATTGCACTTCATAGACGTTAAAATGAACCAATATGACTACATTAACTTATTAAGAAATAATTTGAGAACCAGTGCCGCTTCAATGAATTAAGGACAAGCCTACATTTTTTAAACAGGACAATGATTCTTACCACACTGCTTTCAATAGCAAACTTTGGTTACGTTACAATACACCAAAACAACTGCACTCTCCTCCTCAGTCTCCGGACCTAAATCTGATAGAATATTTAAGGAGTTTTCATGGAGAAAAAATTCGAAATAGAAAAATTGCAAACAAAACAATTGGTGACAGCATTAGAAGAATAGAGCAATATTTCTCCTCAAATTAAGCAAAATCTTGTGAATTCTGTGCCACAGACACTTAGGGCCGTTATTCATGCCAAGGGAACTCCCACAAAATATTAACATGTCTTTTTTAACAAATATGTTTATTAGAACTATAAGTGTCCAAAGATTTTTTGCGCCCCATTTCGGCGCAGTATTTCTTGTTTTCATCAGTACCAAAGTATTTGTTTGGTTTTGTGAAACTATTTTTTTGGAAATATAAGAACTTATTTGTTGCCGAGATTGTTTTATGTTAAATCCCTCTGTAGAGTTTCCACAGACCCAGAACAGAAAGATTCGTAAGTGTTCACTCACTTTTACACTAACTGTAACTGGCAAAATACATTTTTCCATTTTCCACTTTTCCACTTTCTATTTTTCGAATGTTTATAATTTGTCTTTACCTCGATATCCTGTCAGAAATACATCTCCGAGAGAAAGCAATTAACCGCTTCTTTTTAATATTTTGTAGCTCATAAAAGCATCTCGTAAAACTCTTTTACGACCGTTGTAAATGAAAGAGCCGACCCAAATGGCGTAAACGGCTACAGCACCAGACGTTCAGTACTGAGGTTGTGGGTCCGAATCCCGCGGAACGACGTATGATTTCACTTATTGACTGTGGCGTATAAGGCAAATGCAAGTCACCATGTAGCCCATAATCTCGTATTTCAAAATTGTCCTGTAAAACGAAACATCGCTTGACTATACTTCAATTTATTCATGGTGATCTTTGACAGATCCTCAGTTGTTACGTGTCATCTAATGGGGAGCTTAAACGTCACCATAGTGACATCACTGTACTGACGTTGAAACTCCCAACTGGATGACACCCCAACAGCTGATTCACGTCAAAGGTCTCTGTGTTTAAATCGAAGTATAATACATGATTTTTTGTTCAATTACATACCTTCGTAGGATTTCTAGATAATAAGCCAGCTCACAGATAAGGTATTTCTCAAGAAGCGAAGGCAAAGATAAATGCACATTGTGCTACGTGGCCCTGGAGAGTGAAGTAAGAATAATACCAGTATTTGCGTAAATAATCAAATCAACACATAATGAATATTTCTAAAAAACAATTAATCAACATAGCATCAAAATGGATACAATTTTCTTATATCGGTGAACCGAAGCAACAAACTCCAGGCAAGCTTGAATATGTAACCCAACTGGAATATCTCTAGTATCCGGTTCCCGGAACGTCACAACAGAGAAAGTCCTCTACAGGGGGTAATCCTCACAACTCGCTATGCAAGAAACGCTGGAATATTCCCTGAGCTTTGTCGTCGCTAGAACCTGTACCACCCAGGGAATACAAAAAAAAAAAAGTCAGCAAGAGGGAGGCGGGCATTTGAAGGTTGGGCTTTTCAGTGCGTAGTAGGATGCTCGGCCACCGGAAAAGAATTCGTGGGGTCGGGAAGCAGTGCAGGAGTTGGCGAAGGTGGACGAGGAGGAGGCGATAGCAACGGGGGCAATGGAAACGCATTCTCATGCTCTTCGCTGATATACGATAGTGCTTGAAATGAAACAGGTCCGTCGGTGTGACTGAAAGGACAACTAAAAGGATGAATGAGAGTAGTGAAAACTAGACAATTTTAAGGAAATGCATAATGTTCCAGGAATACCTCCAATTACCGCATTGTTCTACATATTCTTTAATAAAGTTATTGCAAATCTCTATTAAATTCCATACAGATATGTAACATTACATAAAAATGTATAATTTTACGTATTACCTAGATGTACTGTCTAGATTATTCAAGACACCCATAATCAGAGAGTTGATATTCTAATAGATAATAACAAGTTAAATAAGCATTAAACCTAAAATGGTAGTTTCAAATTATCAGCTTCAATATACGTATATAAAAATACATCTAAGAAATCTTAAATTCAAGTTGATTTGCCTTTCGTTAGTAACCAATTCATTCGTGCAAAGGAAACTGGTATTGGCAAAACACTCCCATCATTTCTTCTTTTTATTCTACCCAATAAGTATTCCAATGTCCACTCTTTGGCCTGCCTACGTCTTCCTGCCCCACGTAGTTCTGAAGAGCTAATGCCGGCAATTTCGCATTTTGTATCCTTTCCCAATGTTAAATGTTTACACCATTTCTTCTTATTAGTAGATTTTTTCTTCTAATACTGCCGTAACTCCAGCTTTTTTTCTTATATCCGCAACCCACTTGTTTTCTAGGCGGTGTATCCTAGAGTCCTTCACAAACATTTCATTTCCGCCGCCTGAATTCTATTTACATTCTTTTCCAAAATTACTTTCGATTCACTTCCATACATACATAATTACTAGAGTGCCAATAGCATTGCAGGTATCTTTACGTGTTTTGTTTTTTAAATTCCTGTGAATATTTCCACATATATTTCTAAACTTATTTAATTTATCGTCTAAGACCATATCTGTTTAAGACGAATCATGGAATCCTAAGTATTTAAAATTCTTCACTTGTTCTAAAATATTGTTATATTTTATAATATTCACTGGGAAATTAGCTTTTACAGCCCTTGTTTTGTTTTGTCTATTCCAGCATCTCTTCTGTCCAATATCTCACATGCGAAGTACAATAGCCCCTAGGACACTTTCAAGGACTACCACCGCAGCTTTTAATAGTAGGAAAATGTGAGGCACGAGGGTGCCACAAGAGTTAAGTACTGGCATTTGGGGCGATGCCAGCGAGAGAAGGTGGAGCACATCCGATCTATCTTTATGACCTTAGCAGAAATTGAGGGTGCCGCAGTGGTCGCCAGTGTTCACCGAAATCCGGTATGAAAACGCGCAACGCGGAAAAGCATACGGACTGTCATGCACTATTGACTGGTTTTTAAATTAAATATTAGCGTAAAAGTGACTATCGTCGCTAATTAAACGACAGCCCACATATGGACAGAATAATCCACTTCCCAAAATGCACGTGCGTCTTTTGTTAATATTTTGCCAATTCGACAGTGCAAACATTGGGTGGAAAACGCATAGGGAATGTAGCGAAAATGTTTCAAACACTGCAATAAGGAAAAGAACCACATAGTAGAGGAAGCATGAATAATACAAGGAGGTTAGAAATCTGGAAGAGGGAAAAATGGAAATCAGGCTCACTGACATTCATTTAAATGAGGGGAATCTTCAATATTCAACGCTCTAAAAATGTTCAAGTCTTCCACTGCTATCGAACCTCTAAATTTGAGAATGTTTTTCCACATGTAAGAAGAATATCTATTATGGGTTTCTGAATATTTCGCATTTTAAAATTCGGTCTTCTTTGGGCATTAACACACCCTTTCTTTTTACATATGGGATCTACATGCTATAGCCAACACAGAAAAGAGTATACACTGCTAAGTAAAAATGCTGGGCTAATGACAGTTTTCGACATGAAGACTAGATTTTAAATTTTATAATGACAATATATTTATATATTCAACAAACCCTTAGGATTCAAAATATTATCCATGGACAAAAGTTTAAAGATTTAAGAGCAGTACCTCTCAATTGAGGGTGCGGGCAATAATCACATCTAATTCCGTGAAATTTAATGATGAAAATGAGTGACACAAACAATAATAATAATAATAATAATAATAATAATAATAGGAAATATAAAACCTTTCAAAGTAGCGAATAAACAAGGTCTACACAAAGCATATGCTAATAGTTTCTCTAACGATGTTTTCAATTAAACATCAACAACGAAAGATACTAATAATGTTACCGCCATATAATAACGGGAAGGGTTTCTCTACTTAAGTATTACTTCAAGGGCGAAAAGGTTGTGATGGCTTTCCCCAAAGGCGGGTTACACACCAAAATAGTGCAATCTTATCACCGACCGAAACTGCTCCTGCAGCGTCGCCCGAGAGCGGCGCAAAGCAGGCGGGCGGAGTGAGCTGTACGAGACGCGTGTATTTCTGGCGGGCGGGCGGGCGGGCGGGCGGACGCGCCGAGCCGACGCCCTCCCCCCGCCATCCCCCGCTGCGCCCAGCGGCCCCGCCCGCGCCACAGGCACCGGCGACGCCGACGAAGACAGCGGCGGCGGCGGCGGCAGCGGCGCGCGGCGCTGAGCGGCGGGGCGTGGAGCGGCGCGGCGCTGAGCGCGTCGGAGTCGGGGCGGGTCGGGTGTCGGCCGGTTCGCCGGGTGCTCTAGAGTTTCCGGGCAACGAGCCGGCGACAAAAAGGCGCCGCGACCGCCAGGACGAGCGGGGTGGGATGGGATGGGATGGTGCGGCCTGGCTGGCGTCGCGTGCGAGTGGTTTGGGTTGGGGTGAGGTGGGTGGGGGTGGGGTGGGGGTGGGGGGTGGGGTGAGTAGGACGGAATGGCATGGCGAGGAGGAAGCGGGATGCGTGGAGGCGTGGCGAAGCGGGGAGGATGTGGAAGAGGGACTGTGTGGAGGCAGCGTGAGGCGGGACGTGGTGTGGAGGCAGATTGGAGCGTAGAGGCGGGACGGATCGGACAGAGGAGGGTGAGAAGACTGCACGAAACGGAGATGAAACGCGACGGGATGGAATCGGACGAGCCGGGTCGGGGCGGAGCGTAGTGAGACGGGGCGGGTCTGAGTGGGGAGAACTCGGGACGGGATGGGAAGGGACGCGGAAAGGCGGGATGAAAAGAGACAGCGCGGGACGGGACAGAGCAGGGTGACACGGGAGGGGGCGGGACGGGGCGGGACAAGACGGGACAGGGGAGGAAGAGCAGACAGGAGGAGCGGGACAAGACGGGACAGGGAGGAGCGAGACGGGACGGGGCGGGCCGATTGCAACAAGAGGGGACGGGGCGAGGTGGAACGGACGGGCAAGGTGGAGCGAGACAGGACAGGGCCGGGCCGGGCCGCGCCGGGGCGGGGCGAGGCGGAGAGGGGCGGGGCGAGGAGGAGGGCAGGGTGTGGCGAGGCGGAGGAGGGTGGGGTGGGCGAGGGGTGGCAAGGGGGAGGCGAGGGGGAGGCCAGGGGGAGGCGAGGGAGTGGCGAGGGAGTGGTGACGGAGTAACGAGGGGGCGGCGAGGGGGCGGCGAGGGGGCGGCGAGGGGGCGGCGAGGGGGCGGCGAGGGGGCGGCGAGGGGGCGGCGAGAGGGCGGCGAGGGGGCGGCGAGGGGGCGGCGAGGGGGCGGCGAGGGGGCGGCGAGGGGGGCGGCGTGGGGGCGGCGAGGGGGCGGCGAGGGGGCGGCGAGGGGGCGGCGAGGGGGCGGTGAGGGGGCGGTGAGGGGGCGGCGAGGGGGCGGTGAGGGGGCGGCGAGGGGGCGGCGAGGGGGCGGCGAGGGGGCGGCGAGGGGGCGGCGAGGGGGCGGCGAGGGGGCGGCGAGGGGGCGGCGAGGGGGCGGCGAGAGGGCGGCGAGGGGGCGGCGAGGGGGCGGCGAGGGGGCGGCGAGGGGGCGGCGAGGGGGGGTGAGGGGGCGGCGAGGGGGCGGCGAGGGGGCGGCGAGGGGGCGGCGAGGGGGCGGCGAGGGGACGGCGAGGGGGCGGCGAGGGGGGCGGCGAGGGGGCGGCGAGGGGGCGGCGAGGGGGCGGCGAGGGGGCGGCGAGGGGGCGGCGAAGGGGCGGCGAGGGGGCGCTTCGGGGCGCTCCGAGGCGTGGAGCCCCGGTGAAGCGAGGTGCTCGTGTGAGCCTCGCAAAGGCCCGGGGGAGAGGAGGGTAGTAGAAAGCGAGAGGCTTGGAAAGAAGCGGCGCGAGGCTTACAGGTGGCCCGTGCGGCGACGTTCGCCGGCGGCGCTGCGGTTATCCTATTGCTTAAGAGATGACCGGCGATGTCCAAGTGAATGCCCTCGGAGGTGCGATTCTCTCCTTGGGCAGCGGACTGGGAATCGCCACCGCGACGAGTGATGCTCTACATTACTGGCGGCTTGCTGTTGTGCAGAGAAAGGGGTTATCAAATTTGCAATACGCTCAATGAACGGGTTTTTGTTCCAGACAGAAAAATTCCACTTTGAAAAATTTGTAAGAAAATCTATAACATTTTGCGTCTTCTCCCCTGAAAGAACGAACGCACTGAAGACTTATCCTGCACTAGCTAAATCGAAGTAAAAAAATGTATAATTTTTCCAAGATTTTTTTCTGGCTCTTATTGCACCCCTCTCCACATCGTAGAAAACAGAGGAGAAAACTGAAGCGTAGCGGCTCATTCTCTTTCTTTCGACCCCTGGATATCCGGGTTCAAATATTGGTAGATATCTTAGGAATTGGGGTGCAAAACATGTATGTTTCCAAAGGGTAATTCCGTTTTACCTGTCTTCTATTTTTCGTAAACTTATACACCTACATCCACATCTATCATCTATCATTATTATCAACTAGTTTAGTGTGGCATAAGTTATAAAAGATTTTTCTTATTAATTAATTTTATTTATTTATCAGGTTAGAAGAGACGAAAAAATGGCCAGTTCTCCACCAGCACATCGAAAAGCGACACACCACCCCACACCATCTGCCCGAAAAGATGTACCGAAAGAGGTCTACGCAGGATGAGTCATGGGTCTTTGGCACATCTTGCCATTTTTGAACGGTTAAATTCATTGCAATAAACTTTCACTAAAGTGCAAGAGGGAATGAGGCATAAATACACTGAATACTTTTTATCACTCGTGCTAAATGACACTGCCTTCTTCGAAATATAATCGTAACATTAGTTCCTTTGTTGTTTCTTCTTCTTCGTCTTCTTTTCCTTTAGTACTGTAACTGTTTTCATGGTCCTTTTACATTCAGTTTGGCCTTTCGTCAGTTTTCAACCAGTTTCAATATATCATCTCAGTGTCAAGTTTCATATGAAAAATTCGTAGATAAAATCGCACTAATATTCAGATAATCAAAAATAAAATATATTTTAAAACCCTGTCAGATCATCAAATCGAAATATAATTACATTTGAACAGCACGTAAGTTTTACAAATTCTGGTTACAAGTTTCGAAGAATCGAACTCCAGGTAAGACATGAATATTATTGTGGCGTGGAGAGCTGGGGCCTTGGTATCTAATATTTTCTTCTAAATCATCGTTAAACATTTTATAATTGACCATGAAAACTAAGGATCAGTTTCGTGTACCTGATTGTCATTATCCTCTCTGAGATAAGGCTCTAGAGGAAGAAAGCTGACAAAAATAAAAAATAAAATAACGTTTCGATTAGATTAATAAAATATCTTGAAATAACATTGGGAAAGTTTCACAATTTAACGGGCTAACTAATATACACGACTTAAAATTAAGTCGCTTTTTTTCTCAAAAAACCTAATGTATAAATGACTGTTGGAGGTATTTCACACCACTATTTTAAGAACTCGAGTATTCCTATCTTAAACATCAAGCCATTGGTACCATGTTTTTCTAATTCCAATCTTCAGCCAAAGCAGTTCTACAGATTTTCATGCATCAAGAGTCGTTTAAATGCCCTTGATCTAATTAATGATACAGTACTATTAAACAGCACTTTACATTCATTTTGACTTATTTTTGCAGTTCTTAACGATTTTGACAGTTCCTGGGTTTATATACGTCGTTTTTGTTACCTAATTGAACGTTCACTTAGTCCAGAATAAAGTGTTCTTATAGTCAATGAGCCTGTATTCTAGGGGAACATTTAAAGAGCTCGAGATTAAAGATGACAACCCTACAAAATATCATCCTTTGTTATACTACAGTTTTTGCCTCCAGCAATATTTTGCCTACATATCGAGATACTAAACTAGTTCAATCCATGGATCGCAGAGAGACCGCAGTTTTTGCCATTTCTATGTAACTCACTCAAACCTCTTAACCCAAACTGCTCTCTCGCTTATAAATACATTTTCTAGAAGCAGGATAGCCACTCAGTTCACGAATCAAATTTCCACGAGTTTTCCCGTTTTTCAGAGCATTTTAAAAACATTTCACTGATAAAGTTTGTAGAGTATTCCACCCTATTTAAAGAAAATATTAAAGCAAGCCTGAAACTAATTTGTCAGCTCTCTGATTTCGCCGTGACAAATTGAAACGAACTCAACAAATAGAAAATGAGCAATAAAGAGCTGTACATTTTTTAGGAATAATATCACACCACTCTCTCATTTTTCCCTACCTACTAACGATCCTTCCACAAATTCCCTGATTTTTTCCGGTTTTCCATGTTTTCCAGAAAGTGTCCACCCTGTAGAAGAGAGCTTCCGTGTGGCTCATCATGTTCACCCGAACCCTTCAGTAGTCTCCCGCAAACGCGCGTCCGCTCGGGTCAATAGTCGTGCGACTTCCTGCGACCTTCGGCCGCGGCGCAGCGGCGGCGGCGGCGGCGGCGGCGGCGGCGGCGGCGGCGGCGGCGGCGGGCGCGCGCTTGTGGCGATGGCCACGCCCCGTGGCGCCGCCGCCGCCAGCGAGGCCGCCGCCGCCGCCGCCGCGATGGGCAGCGGGGCCGCCGGCGGAGCGTGACAGGATCGGCCCGGATTCCTCGCGGGCGCAACGCCGCGTCGCGCCGCGCCGGTGCGGCGGAAGGTCAGGGCCTGCTGCGGTGCACGCCCGCCGACGGCCGACGGTCCGTCGCACGAGAGGAAACCACCCGAGTTTAGCTCACAGCCAGCGACGCCGCTGTCTCTGCAGTGACTCTGACCAGATGGTTCTAGAGTTCGAGTCCCGATGGCGGCGGATTTGCGACGCCAGTTGTGTAGCTACATAAGTGGAATTCAGCCGCAGACTGGAGAATTCTAACGGCCAGCTGCTATGAGCGGTAGTTTTCCTGGTTTAATCAAATGCCTAACAAATGGGACAAATGGGATTGTCTGCCATTTTTCCTTCCTCTTCTTTGTCCTATCCTCTCCCCTTACACACACATACACATATACGTACATTTTCGTGCACAATACCTGCACACGCGTCGGGAAACTAGTCGTGAGCTTAAAGCTTGTCCCGGATGGGGGAGATACCTTGCGGAGAGAATCTCCCAGAAGTCGACATGTAGGTCGGCACCGGACCTCACCATCCCGCTGGGGAGGAATCTCTGACACCTTCCGGGAAAAAAAAACATTCACCACACTAACGGATCTAATTACAATAGCAGTTGACATTCCCAGAAACACTACTTAATTAATTAATCAAACTCATTCACATGGGAAACTTATCAACGCACCGTGGAGCTTTTTTCGGGGGAGGGGAGTATAACAAATTTCAAAATTCCACAAACTACTTCCTCTTATTATTGGAACCATAGGTTCACGAAATTTCGGATAAATGTGAAGGGATGGCCTCTTTTTTTTTTAATACTCAGTCGCTTCCTGGTGGGACTGTTACCTCCAGTCTCGATTTTTTATTTATTCTTATGGATTTTATATGCATCATTTTATTTGAAAATCACGGGTCCCTATACGAGTATTGCGAGATGCCCACAAGTGTCTATGTTCAAGCTTGTTGGATCATGAGTGACATACATTCTTTTTTAGATACGATTGTAATCTCCGATTTTTTTGTATCATTTTAAGGTCGAGCATCCTTAAGGGCGCACGATTTTTACACGAGTTTTATTGCAGTTTTCTAAAACTAATCAAACATTTAATAAGAAAGTTCGTTTGATTGAATTTTAGATGTATTGTGAAAAGCAGTGGCGGACCCAGCGGCGGGGAGGGGGGCATGCTCCCCCAAGCCTAGTTTTCGTTTGTTATCTTCTATTATTTGGTAAAGTTGATTTAAATGTTTATTTATGTTAGAATTATATAATAATTTAGAAACCAATATTGAACAGTATTATATATACACCACAAAAGTAATGTACAAAATAATAACATATGTTCATTATTTAAAAAAAGTCTGCGATGGCCTCCTCCAAAATAATCGGCTGGATCCGCCCCTGGTGAAAAGGCATGTGACTGAATTTACATTTCGGGAAGGAAAAGGAAAATCACCGAGGTTTTAGTTTATCTTTAAGAAAGTGAGAACGTAAAGGTTTTCTCTATAAGGATCGATTTAAAAGTCCGAAGTTTGACTTCTCTGGTAATGATTAAATTGATTAGCAATGCCTTCCGAGATGGGTGAATTCATCAATCGAAATAAGACATCTGACAATGCTTAAGTTTGCGATAAGCGTTTTCAGTGACTTTCCTGCTAGTCAGAACGTTCGCAGAACTAGCCTTCCACAAGGCCCATAATTTTTCTGCACAGAAAACATTCTTAAGCGAACACGGAATATCTTCAAAAGATACCTAGATATTTTTTTGAAAGAATGACATAAATAGCTGAAAAGTCCCTTCTTATATATCATACACAATACAACTAACGCAAATATTTTAGTGAAATGTGTTTGGAACATTTTACTTTTGTTTTCACTTTAATTGAATAAAAATTGTGTGCGAAATTTATTAGCTGTACCCCCGTTTTAAAGTATCTCCCTGTTGGACGTCAAGGTAGCAACCCTACCGTGAGTTGTTTTTCCTCCCAATTTTTTAACTCCCCCCCCCTCGGAAAAGTTTAGAATTCCACACCCAATATGATGATTCAGATGATAAAAAACCAGAGTTGGAAACGAGAGAGCAAAGAAGTGTTAAAAACCATATGTCATAATCTATTAATACTTCAAGACCTATTTACGCATACACAGAGTTGTTTTCTTTACATCTGAAATCTAAAAATAACAGAAGACACATTTGCAAAACTGATACAGTGAAGTGAAATTAATTAATGACACACTTAATACTACTATTACAATGCAAAATGAAAAAATATTAGGTTCCTAGCAGATTTTTTTTGTTAGTGTATCATGCACATAATATCCACTTGTACCTGATACATATGTCATAAATATAACACATGCTTGATTTACTGATCTAGTTGATTAATTGTAGGGAAATTTTCTTGAGTTTAGGTCAATAATAAATGTAATTTAAAGTGTCAATGTCTTTTATTCAGCGGCTTTTATTCAGCCTTCATCAGGGCTATTATAGAGGGCTATTATACAGAGGGATTTACCTGAACCACAAGTACAATTAATTTAACACTCATCTAATAATAGCATAGATCAAAATTTTGAATAATTACAGCCTCATCATTTTACTCCAGATCTCTCGGGCCTATTCACATTCTAACTTCCTTCCCACATATTCCTTCCTGCACTTCCTGGCCTTCATTTCCAGACATTACGTTCATATACCATAAATATATCATTCTGGTTACATCTATTCTATTAATATGATAAATTGTTTCAAAAAGATACCCAATGCATTAGATATGTTTTGTTGAAGTACATTTTTACAACCAAAGGGTCCCCCCCAAAAAGATGGTAAAAAGTTCCCCTCAACCAAATTGCATATGAGTGGTTACACTATAATTCTAACATAAAAATAATATTTTTGAAAGGTTTCTTAGCCTCCGTCCTACCACCCACACCCCTATACAGCCAAAAACGTGTTTTTTAATTTCAATTTTTTTCGACAACTGAACACTATTTTATCAGACTGAAAAAAATATGATAAATAAGAACACAACTTGGACTATCAGAAAAATATTTTTCAATATTTTCTCAGGCCCAAATTCGAATACAAAAAAATATTTTCGAAAAAAAATATCAAGAAATATTTTTTACTGTGTCTTAGAAGCCTGGAACAGGCTCGAAAAAAATGTCAAAGGTTTCTCTTTACATATAAATTGTTATGTATTTTTTTCAGATTTTTGCGATTACTGGGCTGCAGTTAAAAAATAACAACCATTTTCCCGCCTTTAAAACACCTGGACTTTCAATATACTTTGAAACTGACTGCAACGGTTCTCTGCATTTATTTGAGTGTTTATTATACATTTGTATACATTGTTGTAGCACCCAATAAAGTTTTGATTTTGGAATATACTTACGAAGAATCATTTTTAAAGCTTTCTAATCCTTTGTATGAGAATATCATACGCTAAGGAAAGATAATAGTGTTTGGCAGTTTATTAAATAATAATTCCGTCATATTTGAGGGATAATTGGGGGACATGTGAAAAAATGAAGGGGAAGAGGTTAGACCCAGATTTACAAGAACTGTTTTACTTGTCTTAGAACACAGACAATGGCACGAAAATAATTTTAAAACTTCATCTCAGAATGCTTGTGAATTTTTTTCATATTTTTTTAATAGCTGGGTCATAGTTTAAAAAAAAACTAAGACATTTGTAGTCAACAACTTGGAAGTTCGGCAGTTGCCACGTCCTAAGCACGTGCGACCTTGCTTGAGGAGGAAGGCCACAGAATAGCAGCTAAAACGTTGACAACTGAGCCTAGAACGCGGCGCCTCCCGGACAGATAAATAGTAACGCACTGGTTGCGGAAGCCTGTGGTCTCACGTCTGTAGATTGTTTCAGACTAGAGAAAAAGTTGTATTTTCCTTTACCGAAGTGTTTGTTCTTGAATACGTATAAATATGGAGACACTCGTACAATCTGTACACGTGCGAAAACTCTGCACTTTGTAAATAATAATTGTACGAAAATTGAAAATTGATTTAATGTAGCACCCAACTGCAAACGCTCATCCCCCGAAAAGTAGTTTACGGCATTATAGACCCGGTACTGTGCGAGAGAATTCATTCCAATATTGCTGAGCGTTGAGATAAAAATTCGCAGAAAATAAAATAGTCCCGTTAATTTTATCGTGAAAGATAATTTCAGTATTTTCCTTCAATTTAATTTTACATTGATATCGGCTTCTCTTTTCTGTCCATCTGTGGTACGAAAAAGGCGCACCCAAAAGAACTAATATGGAAAATTGTAAAATGGGATAATCATGAAAGTGGTATTTTGAAAAATACATCCTAACAACATAATCGGGGCCTAATATGTTCCCCTTCACTTCCCCACTGTCCCCCATCTATCCTGCATACGAAATGTCCCTTATCATTTCCCCATTTGTCATCTACCCGTCCCCCAAAACATGTGTGTTAGAATTTACTTGTTCTCAAAAAAGGCGTGTCCCCATGAGACAAGCAAACCTGGTTTAAAAGGCCTAGGAAGCATCGCTTCCGAGTTATTTACCATTATAATGTGTGTTGCAAGAATCTTTTTTGTATGTCATAATCTGCAAACTTCTATTTTTTCTTCTAAAATCTGTTTGATGTAGGATGGGGTGTAATTCTTTATCCACCAGTATCACACTTACAAGGTCTTGTGTCGATTGTTTCTTATAAATTGCCAAAACTATCGTCTTTCCGTAGCATACGATTACTTATGCAAACGATTAGAAAGCTTTAAAAATGATACTTCGTAAGTATATTCCAAAATCAAAACTTTATTGGGTGATACAGCAATGTATACAAATGTATAATAAACACTAAAATAAATGCAGAGAACCGTTGCAGTCAGTTCCAAAGTATATTGAAAGTCCAGGTGTTTTAAAGGCGGGAAAATGGTTGTTATTTTTTTAACTGCAGCCCAGTAATCGGAAAAATCTGAAAAAAAATACACAACAATTTGAATGTAAAGAGAAACCTTTGACATTTTTTTCGAGCCTGTTCCGGGCTTCTAAGACACAGTAAAAAATATTTCTTGATATTTTTTTTCGAAAATATTTTTTTGTATTCGAATTTGGGCCTGAGAAAATATTGAAAAATATTTTTCTGATAGTCCAAGTTGTGTTCTTATTTATCATATTTTTTTCAGTCTGATAAAATAGTGTTCAGTTGTCGAAAAAAATTGAAATTAAAAAAACACGTTTTTGGCTGTATAGGGGTGTGGGTGGTAGGACGGAGGCTAAGAAACCTTTCAAAAATATTATTTTTATGTTAGAATTATAGTGTAACCACTCATATGCAATTTGGTTGAGGGGAACTTTTTACCATCTTATCGGGGGGGGACCCTTTACTACAACCTAAATTTTCTGAACAAACCCAAGTTAAAAATTCCTGGCGAAAGTGCTGGGGAGGGGTACAACTTTCAGGACTGCAGAAAGGGAAGTTAAAACCATAATTGGATGTCAAGTATGGGAAAACAATGCGTATGAAAAACGTGATGGGCTGATATCTCTATAATTCATTATCAGAAACAAAAAATGCCCGGCTTTATAATTAATTGATCTCTTCAACGGCCAACTACGTTTAGATGAGTTCTGATTGTTTTAATATTGCTCTGACATTTTATAGTTTCATATGTTTTGAAAACAGTAGAACTCTCGAAAGCGCATGCAGTACTCCACCATTTCACCGGCCACCTTCTAACCGTCGCCGCGAGTTCCAGACGGCGATGACTCATGCACCTGTCTGACTCATGCGCATGTCTCTAGCCGCAAAGAAGCAAAAGAAAATCAACTTACTTTTAGATTTGTTTTTCAACGTTTAGTACAATAATGAAATGAATATGAAATTAAACAGCCTGTTTAGTAAAGCCAAATGCACGTGTACAAGAACAAACTGCAACTATACACTGTAAACACATTAGCCTGTAGTAACGTGTTCTTTTTTTCTCTACAAAGTACATTTTTCCAGGATAAGTTTCATGGGTATTATACACTAATATACAGTAGCTATGTACATAGTTTTTACTGATAAAAACGATTTCAGGGGTGTACACCAATGTAAGAAAAGTTAAAAATGTCTCAAAAGTGGCAAACCATTTTAATGTCACCCAACCATTTTTAATTTCAATAGTCATTATGAAATTATATTTTATAGAATATGAATATTTGTCGACAAAAGATGTTACATCATGAAAGAAGTGATAAGTGCAGTTCGTAATGCACATCACACAATCGCCATTGACCGGCTAGCCTGAACGACGCCGTTTCTCCGTACTGGCGTGGGTGTAATCTACTGTTCTCTATTCTTCACAGATACGAACGTAACACAATAATAATGGTGTCAATAAGCACCTGGGGCCTCGCATAACGTAACCTAGAAAGGGCCAACATTTGAGGTCATGTGACACATTTCGCTTCTGTGCAGATGTGGAGAAAAAATCCGCCCGCAGATCTGGAGAAAATTTAAGAAGTGGAATAGCTATCTTTTTCGATCTTTTACCAACATAATGGAGACTTCATAAATGGATAATTTATACAAATATGTTTATACATTTAAGATTATTTGAAATTTTAAAACTCGCTGCACATATCTTTCATAGCAGTATTTCTGTCAGTTTCTGGCAGATTGATGCCGTCAAACTAAATTCTTCGACTCTTAAAATACTTCATCTTCAAGTTGCCATTATAAAGCATTTGGACTCACTCACGAGACCTGTCACAATCGAATAACTTAACAATTTCCTTTTTCTCATATACACTGCTTGTTGCACGAAAAAAAAACCTCGAGAAGAGTCCGACAACGAAAGATATGCCAAGTGGTTTGTAATTAATTTTAGATTTGTTTTTCAACGTTCAGTACAATAATGAAATGAATATGAAATTAAACAGCCTGTTTAGTAAAGGCCAAATGCACGTGTACAAGAACAAACTGCAACTATACACTGTAAACACTTTTTTTAATTCTGGGCCTCAAGAAAATGTGCGCAGATAAATCTCTTTCCCCACACGTCATATACAGTTTTTACTGTTTTTTGACAAATAAATAATAAATAAAATTACTGGCAACACAAAAATTGTACTCTAAGGGAATGTCCCGAGTAATCAATCTAGTAAATATGATATCACGAAAAAATGAACACTTGGACATATGAAAGAAAGTATGCCATTAGTCAAGTTTCGTTTCAGATTAACTGAAACATAATGTCTTCCGCATAAGTACCTTGGTTATTAATGAATTTGTAGGCAACTATTACTCGCATAATGAGAAATTCTTTTGTTACAAAGGAATATTGGTCAGAAGTTAAAAGAGGTCGTCATAACATAATAATGTCTTCCGCATACGTGCCTTGGTTATTAATGAATTTGTATGTAACTATTACTCGCACGAGAAATTCTTTTGTTACAAAAAAAAAATATTGGTCAAAACTTAAAAGAGGGCGACACCTCTGATAAATTGATGCTTTTAAATCAATTACATTGAAAGCAAATTATCCAATAAGAGTATATAATCGAAACCGCATGACTTCGAATGCAGTTGTCACAAGTCCTTGCGCCCTGTACGTTACATCACGTAATTAGATATGCACGAAAGCTAGAAAGGTGATTCAGCGTGAACCTTCAAGATACTGAGAAGACTAAAAGAAAAATAATTTCAGGAATATTTGCCGAGAAAAAGACCAAACATAATTTTAACAATAACGCACTTGTCAGTTGTCAATGAAGACATTTCAGTTGTTAATGTTTTCACATGCCTATTTTTTAACCCATTATTAGCAAACGGGTAATTTTTCACTTTTATTTTTTAACAAGAATGTTTAATTAACACTATTTCAAAACTATCGAAAACGTTTTAATTTTTTTGAATTATCAATATTTTACAACACAAAATCGCCACCTCTTAGTAGAACTTAATAAAATTATTACTCGATTTCAATTATATCAGTGAAACATGATGTATGTACTACATCATGAATAAATTTAGGTATTTATATCATGTTACAACAAGAATGAATAAAGACAGAGGAGTCACTGAACAAAGATGCGACGATTGCGTACTTCCAACGTACTACCAAGACAGAACTCATTAAAAACATTTTGAGTTTTGTATAAGCTCAATTCAAATAAAATTAGTGGGAATGCGGGGCATTTCTAAACTTTTCCTCCTCTATTACACCAACCACCATATTTTTAAAAACGTGCTCGACATCATTTAAAGATCTAAAATCGGAGGATAAATTGCATTGGGAAAGAAATATCTGGGTTACATATTGGAGGTGTGGAACATGTTCGAAAAATATATTAACTTTTGCAATTTTCAAAAATTTCAGAGATGTACATGAAAATCGTAACTATACCTATTTTATAAAGGCATTTTCTTCTATTAGACCACAATATTTAAAGAAAAAATTGCAGCTGTTGTTAAAAAATGATTGAAAATGTCCCAGGGGTTTCATGTAAACTATACCCCGAAATTAAAATATCTTAATGATTCTCCGGAACGACACAACTAGATCTTACTTCTGACATACTTACCAAGATGAGCAATTTACTACACAGCTAAAATCTAATCTGACAGAATTAAGGGTGACACATGTTTCCATCCGCCATCTATCCGTAGAGATATCATCGTCGAGTACAAAATTACGCGAACCTCCTCGCCACCTTCACCAATTTAAACAATTTTTGGAACAGCGATAACAGTTCTTAATCCTGACGTGTAACAGTAAGAAAGATCCTTCAACACACATTTTACGACAGACAATTCGAGATCGTATTGTTGAGGTGATTCTAAGATTTTCCTCATTACACTACAATACAGGGAGGAAAAGTTGCTATTTGATAAATTGATACAAAGAGGGCATTGCAAATCATAGTTACCTCCGCATTAGACAACTAATTCGGAGCATATGTCAGGTGGATGAAAAAACACGTAAGACGCCAGAACTCCTGAATCTCTTCAGCAACAAAGCAACACAAGCGTGTGTTAAATTAGAAGTTCCCGTTTTCTTCTTTCTCAGACATGTCCGGCCAAAGCCATTTACCATCCACCTCTCAATTGGATGTATTATGAACCATAAACTATACACCAACCCAGTTGCCGGCTCCTCCGATCTGGAGTCGGCAGTATGCAAAGCTTTCACATCAACCAAGTTTTGCCGTCACGCTGTCAACCAATTTTTCAATATCAAGGCTCGTGGATTCAGACTGCACAACGTGTAAGAGGAAGTACGCATATGAAGATAATTTATACACTTGTTTTTGTATGTCAGGGCCCCACAATGCGTTTTTCTACCGAAAATCACCGGTTTTTCGCTGCAGCAGTGGTACACTTTCTCTACAGACGTAAGTAGTATGCGAGCAAGTAAAAATAAACAACAGCAAACAGCAAAGCACAACAGCGTAATGACTCGCGGCACAAAAAATATCTACCACGCCACTAACGCAACTGATTCCCATATTAAATGATCTCAGAATTTCAATTGATTTCTGTTCAAGCGATACCTTCAAGACATTTTTCTACATTACAGGTATAGTGATTAGATTATTGACGATAATTTGCCTCATTACACACCCCTTTGTCTATATCCATGTTTCTGTACATCGCCAATATGAAAATGTCCCAATGGTTATTTCCACGAAAATTTTGAGATACGCGCCCAACATGCACGGTTTCAAAGCAAAATAAACTAAATCGCGTAACGCTGATTCGCGCAACGCATGTTAAGGAATGTGTTTAGCTGCAAAGGAGGAACCAGATAAGATCTATGTTCGAAGGACTTCCTCCGGCAGACGCAGTTAACGCGACATCTGCAGCGTAACGAATCCAAGGCCCCGCACGCACAAGCACCCGGCTATGGGGCCAGAGCGCTGCCAGAAGTCTGCGCCCACGTCCGACACCAGGATTTGAAGAAGCTGCGCAGGGCTACGTGTTAAGAGTCCCCAGATACAGAGTAACCAGTTATATCCAGTTGTCACGAGAGTTGAACTGAGTGTTGGTATTCTGTGAGTTGAGAACTATGAATCTATCCCAAACCAATATTAATATTCTTGAGAATCTCCACAACGTCACCAATGGCAATAATTCGCCTTCAGGCCCTTATTGCTGCCTAGCGAGGCTATCGCGTGAGAGGATATCAAATGCGGCGTTTGCGCTACTCTCTGTATTTAAAGCCTCTACTAGGTGCAAGAGCGGAGTGCACGCAGCAACATTAGAAAACAAATTAATCCGAACACACGTTCTGCAGAATGAAGTTTAATTCATGAACTAGGTTATTTAATAATTTATAATCATAGTCCAGGTGACAAGCTTTGGATTGGCCGATAGTCCAAGACTGAATTTTGCAGGCTATGTCTTGTATATATTGTTTTTGTAGAAACATACAAAAATTAGAAGTTTCGATTAGAAAATGTAAAGCCATTAGGATGTAATATTTTTAATCCTTGCTCTTATTTAACAAGTCAATGTAACCTTTTCATTGATTCTATCAAAATCGAACGTTTTTTTTATTTTTTTCTACGTCACGAAACCAACCACGCAGTCCTGTTCATATCAGAATAATTCCCTTGCCATTCGAACATTTTAATTTTGTTTCTTTGAAGAAACAATGGGACTTTCTTCATGTTTCACATGGCGCGAGATCCTCTTGGAAAACGTGTTTATCTTCCTTCTTAACTAATGGTGAATTATAATTTCCAATATTTCAATAAACAGTTCACTTTTATCATTATTTTATCTGCTATCAGTACACTTTGACCTTGGTGAATAAAATGCCCCAGAACATTCTCTTATCTGGCAAGTTAATCGCTTGTAGCAAATGTTTCCATGAAATATCTATTGTTCGGATTTATTTATGCGCTACTGTATGTGCCAGAGGCACACACTGCAGGCCTTTGAGCTTGAACTGAGGAGTCTTATCAAAAAACAGTGAAAAATTGAATAAAACGAAAAGATCGAATCAGGAAGAGAAGTGTCAGGCGAGAGGGCTCTGGTATTTGTATTCGAAGACAGGCAACTTCGAAGCTCATTTTGGGCACGTAGCGACAAAATGCGTTCGTGTGTGGGAATGATGAATGATTGTGGAATAGCCTTATAATAGTGTTAGCGGCCCGCGTGGTACATACAGGCATTGGCAATGTCTGATGAGGGCCTAGCAATTTGGACTTCCATATTTTTAATTTTTGTGTTCTCTGTCGATGATATGTGATGCTCCACATTCTAGAATTTTACAATCATTACGGGATAACATTTCATTTACAACATTTTTCCTGGAGTCTCTTAACTGGCCACGACCTTGCACTACTATCCCTGTAACTCATAACTTAAACTGTCCCTGAATTTGGATCGAATGCGTTTCAGAAATGAAGTTGTTTGACTGTTCATTTTGCATTGATCAAACATTACGTAGTTCATAATAATAGAACCATTTGTTGCAAGAGTGTTACGATTACGGGAATGATTTCAAAATACGTTTTGTATAAATATTTTCAGATAGTCACCAGCACCTCAAAAACATTTTTGAAAGGTCACGGTGAAGGATGGTGTTTACTTCAAAATTCAGTTGCATTCCCATGAAAGTACAAAGATTCACATGAATGTGTTAAAGAAAATTACTGAAGAAGTGGAAAAATTATTTTAATGAAAGGACATCACGGTTACAAAGCATTTTACAAGCATTATTCAATGGAATGTCAGTTCAAACTTAAAGAGTACGTGACGTTGTGTGCATCCCTAACGAATTCCTCCTCAGCAAAACTTTTACATAAAATCCATTTCAAAAGAAATTTAGATCTTTGCTAACAAGTCACTCCGTAGGGGACTAACTTAATTTTATTCCATATCTGGTGGTCTAATGCTCTCTGTAAAACGCGTGGATCGCCACTCCGACTCCGCCCCTAGCTGGAAACAGTCGACCCGTTTGTCCGGGCGTTAGGGTGGGAGTGCGTAAGCACTAAGATATGCAGCCAGAGATCGGTTAAAGTGGTCTACACTTCTACGGACCACTGCTCCATGTATGGGCGGCGGAAGCCCTGAATTACAGACAAGGACAGCAGCAAGGGGAATACTGGGAGATCGCTCGGCTCGCTGCGTTGCAAGCCGGTTCTTTTCCGAGCGTCCATGAATTTTAAAGGTTAACGCGAAAACCGGACACCTGAAACTGTTTTTCTCATCCCAGCTACATATGATAGATGTATTGTGTTCAGATCGATTGTCGCATCTATATCTAAATGTACCACTATGTTACAGCTGAAAGTTCCAAATCCCATGCGGACCCTGTTCCTCCTTTCCACATCACATTTCCCGACATTCATCATTGACATATATGTACATTATACTATAGATACATATATACGTAGATACTATAGATAGGCAAAACAGGTAGAAGGGAGGAAATGATAAAAACTTCTCACTCAAATAACTCCAGAAGAAAGTGTAATGTACCGGGAAAAACACCAAGGAAAAAAATGTAATGTTCCAGGAAAACTCAAAATTATATTAAAAATTGATATTTATAACAGAACTTCACAATCAAACCCACCGGCTAGATGATCTTGTAAAACTTAAAATGCATTTCACAAAACTTTTCATTAAATTTACCCTCCTTTAATAAATACGCAAGCTATTTTTAAATAATTCAAATTACAGTGCAATCTTTGCCTTCAAACATTTATTTACGAGATTCCACTAATCATTGGCTTCCAAATTCGCACAAAATTCACTGAAAATCTAAAAGATATCCAAAAATTAATATTTAATATTCTCGCAATACCATACCACAGCGAGAAAATGTATTTATAATTGTATTGATGACGTAGAAAAGGAAATTCGTCTGGGCACGATATTGAATCACAAAACATTTCAAACAAAACCATATGTAAAAGTGTTTCAAGGTACGATAAAACGTTTTTAACTTCTCTGATCATCATTACACCCAAGTCCAACAACGTATAAAAAAGAACAGCGGAAACAATTTCATTATCTCGCACTTTAAATCGTTATTCGGATTAATTGCGCCATAATAAAGCATATCCACCGCACTAAATACCATCCAGTATTTTTGAGTCATCTATGCATGTATCAGATATTGACAAAAATTACTTAGTAAAACAAGGACGTTGAAAAACCTTGTCTTAAGAAATTCACACCAAGTGTGAGGTTATGCAATCAGGGTACAATGTAGTTAGCCTGCAATCAACTTAAAATTTCAGTTTGGCACTTTCCGAGAAAATATCTACCGATCATGCTCAAAAATGTCACCAAAGCAGTGTGAAATCTCATAAAGATTAATCTTGAGTTTTTCCCTCCGTGCTAACGACATTCACTTCCGTGAGAATGGGAAAGCAGTTTTTCGCTGACAATTCACACATCACAGTGCAGAAAAGAATAAATCAACAGTGCTATTTATGACATTTTAATGGGATTTCCGAGTCTGCTGAATTTAAATGGAACCCCGCCTTAGACAGAAATAAATGTGAAAGAAAACCGTCGTTTCTTCAATTTCAAAAAGTACATTTGTTTTCCTCTTCAACTATCTTTGTAGACATATTATCGACAGGCCCGTGGGCAGGACCCCTTTTGGACCAGCAATTCACTATTAAACAATTCGAAAATTGAACAGAAGCTATTTTTGCTTTGTCAACAGATCTTTGTTAGTGAAGAAAAATATTTGACCCGTTCCTAAATTTACGTATTTAACAAATTTGTTTTACTATAAATATTGACTAAACTTTAGTAATACAATTAGCAGTTGTTTCAATACATAAGGCTGAAAGGATAACCACATTTATACTTAGAATGACGGCAACTTGGAGACGCAGCAACAGTTGGGTGATAGCAGAATCCAGGACGATAAGTAGGAGGCGACTCCCAGCAATAGACGTCAAAGATATGTATCAGCTAATCCACAAACCCAGCATGCTTATTGAATTGATAACTGAAACCCACAATATTTTTACAAAAATATAATTTCTTCTTTTGCTTTTTGCTTTCACAATTATTTATCAAGAAAACTGCTTTGGTATTTTAACCTTTCTCTACAACACTACTGAAATGCATTCACAAAGTGAAGTTGAAACACAAACACCCTCTTTCATCAGCGTGTAAAGGTCATCTATTCAACACGAAAGACCACACTCGGGTTGCATTCTCACAAACAATAGGAAGTATGCCCCAGAAGACACTAAAACTTCTTTTTAAAAATGACATAAAGAATGTGTTCAATTGTATCACATGAGTTGGACCCTGCGAACATTCCACACTTTGTAAATCCTTGTTTCAAAAGCCGAAATAGCTTCACGTTGGCTTCCAACATCGGACGAACAGCTACTGAACTGACCGTTACGGCAATATAAGGCTCGATACTGTGACTGATTTATTAAGGTTTCCGGGCGCGTCAACGGCTACGGTTATTAATCCCGTAAGTGTAGTCCATTGTTCTACCGCGTTGGATTGTAGCGATCTCCCGCTGGATGGCGAAACCCTGCGCCGACCTATACGTCTGCTAGCTGCATTTTCCCCACACAGGAACTATTTCCCATTAGCGTGACACCGCCCCAGCCGGGACAAGCTCTAAGCTCCCGACGTGTATGGAATTATAGTGCATGTAAGCATAAGTAAGGAGTGACGATAGGACAAGGAAGACGAAGGAAAGATCGCGCGCGGTTCATGGCCCGTTTGTTAGGGTACTGATCCGACATTCACCTGGTGTTGATCAGAGAAATAACGGAAAACTACTGATCACAGCAGCCGGTCGCTAGAATTCTCCTCTGGACAGCGGATGATTTCAAATTAATTAGAATAAAAAAATTTGCCATCGGGACTCGAACGTAGGACCTCCCGGTGCGGGACACAGCAGTGACGTCTGTTGATGACTGAGGGACCTAAGCTGGTCTGGTAGTGGGCACTGGCAAACATTGTAATTTTGCTAAGCACTGTTTAACGAACTGATGGACACAGATCCGTGAGTTTATATCGCATATAATATAAAATAATGAATTTCATATTTTAATTATACTTACGTATCGAGATTCTGTTTGTTTGGTTGTACCCACAAAAACTAAATCTCCAAAAATATAATATATTCAAAAACACTTCATTTCATAGAACACGGGTTAAGAAACAATACGGGTCCCACCTACCCCCTCATGCTCCCCTTTTCTTCTGCGTGTTCCCCGCATGTTTCGCCACAGATTTTTCCCACACGTTCAGCGCATGTAGTTACTAGTGTTCGTTACTAATTAATAGCGTTACGCGTATAGGGTTCGGAAACTTGTTCACACTGGCACAAGGAGGGAAATAAGTAACAAGAGAAAAATGTACAAAATACAGAAGACTCAGGATACAATGAACTTTTGTTCATAGTGAACAAGAATCACTGGTCCCACACCACATTACAAACACATTACAAATAAACTCTACAAGATTCGGTTATCGTGAACTCTCCACATCGACCGTTGTTAACAAAAATACAACTTTCAGGAAAACAAACTTCGCCTCAGAGCGCGAATTCCAATAACCAAACTCGGATTTAAAGAGTAATTTTTGTAGCATAATCGGCGAATGAAAGGGACTAAGGGACCGTACCACTGAGAAAATGGTTTCAACTTTTCTATTGCAGTTCTTTAGAGCACGATCCATGCGGACCACGAGGTGAAAACTAGTAAAATCTCAGTACATCGTAAATGAAGTGAAAGGAGCTTCTATGACGAAAAAAACGAGTGTGAAGACAAACCAATCAAGTGAAGAAAATGTTCTAACAGTGCAAAACGCTTTCACGGGTAATAAGACAACACTAAGATATCTTCAGGCTGAGTATAAAAAGGAATCAAGTGAGGTGAAAGCACGGACTATAGAGAAGGATCTGAAAAGATTTATAAATAACTGTACACAAGAAACATTAATAAAAATGTAATATTAAGGGTAACTATTCTGAAACACGAATTCGGTGTGTTCGGATATTTTATTGGCGCTCTGAAATTATAAAAGCAGCCGTCGTGAAGAACCTCTTTAATTTTGACATTTCGGTTAAAGTGAATCTGGGATATAGTGAACCAAAATTCTGGTTCCCAGAGGTCCTATATAATCGGAGTCGACAGTAGGCTTCATTCATTTTTTTATAAATAACATTTGGGACTGATATTTTCAAAATTTGAATAAACCCTATATTGTAGCCACTATTCTTTGTTTGCCAACTTGTATTCACGTGAACAAGTTTTCGATCATGTATTCGTTACTGTAAGAAACACTGAGTTAAATGAATGTATTGAAACACACTGATTTAAATAAAACGACAGTTAAATTAAGAACAGTAACAACATAACACTATGCTTTTCTTTGGAAATATTTTGAGGATACCTATGCCCTCCTAAAGCCCCTTCAGTTACCCTCCTACCTTTCTTATTTCTTTTCAGTTGAGGACGCAACCTGGCAGACACTGCTTTCCTACTACCCGTGTTCTCGAGCTGTTGGCAAGGCAGAGTGCAACACAGAACAGAGGCAGGCACGATCGATGGATGCTTTCAATTCTGCTTAATGAAGCACGTCTCAGCAGCGGTATCGGTGACGCCTTGTGATAAAAATATGAAGTCGCTCAGGAGAAAAATAGACTGCAACTAACTGATTCTACGCGACGGATTTCCAGTCGCTAGGTTTCCTTGTGAAGATAAGGGCAATGCCCTATGAGAAGAAATCTGAAGTCTGCACCCGTGTTTAGCACCATCAGTTGGATTAACCGTTTTCGATAACCGTTTTCCGATAAACCGTTTTCCTATACGTTGTTCAGGATTTCATATTCGTTTGGGAGCTATGTAGAAAAATATGAGGGCATAACTACCAGGTTAGGATTTAGATATGATATTTCCCGGTAGCGGGTCGACTAGCGAGGGAACCCTGAGAAAACGTAGAGCTCAAAATCATTTGTTTGAATGAAATATGATCCACAAGATTCCACATTACGTCGTCACGTGCCGTCTGCAAAGTATTTACGGAAGATATGAAAATACATCTGACATACGACCAGAGTCTAGTCTAGAAGCCCCACTGTATTCAGCTTTTTATGCGCGAGCGATTCTTAACTTGATCCCTCTTCAATCCCATTCTTAATGCCAGGTAGATTCTCTGTCGCCTCCTAGCCCATATTCCACGATATATAGAAACCTTCGGTAGCTATGACAATACGTGAATGTCAGAGCAAATAATCGAATTGAAAAGAATATGAAAGAATAGATAAGATGAGAAAAAAGTCAATAATTACTAGAGACCGGAAAAATATACAGTATAAAAGGTCAAAGTATGTACATGCAATGAGAACAGTAAGAATATGTAATAGATATGTAAATTCCGATATAATATGTAATTAAAATTCAAACATATTTACATAATACGCAATTACATTTATAAAATATCCCGAACAAATTTTAAAAAAATACAAACGTGATTAAATTATTTGGAGAACACAAGTTGATGCATGCTTTGCACCACACAAATTTCTCGTCAGTAGTAAAAGCTTCATCCATTGCTATCCCGGACCGTAGTTTTGGCAATAAAAAGACATCGTACAAAACAGACGAACACTGCATCTTCGCTCTCATTGATGTGTTACACGTCGGCGGTCATCAATGTTTCTCCGAAATCAAGGTTGAAGGTCATGAAGCGCGGTGCCAGTGATACTTTTCACACCAAAAGGTGAACCTGATCTCACTTACTGACACGCACTTCCCGCAATTGAGATAACTGAAGCAGGGGCGCCGGACTGTGAGAACATCACGCGCCTTCACATAGGCTATCTGGAGAAGACAGCACGCAGTAATTAATAATAAAGGGAAAATGCTGATTTTTTTGAAAATACTTCTCTTCATAACAAGAACGTAATAAAATTGATGAAAATTGATAGAATAAAAAAAACGTTTGTGAAAATACCAAAATATGTACAATAGGTAATACAGTACCAAATACTCGTATATAAAAATATGTAACGAAAAAAATTGGATATTGTGTTAGGACGGTGACGATTTGCAAAGATTACAGATTTGAGAACGGTAAGTAGAAAGACAAATATGTAATTACATAAAAATCCGGTCTCTTATAATTACACAGAACATAAATGATAGCGGAATACAGAAATCTCTAGGAAGGAAAATACGACAAATAGGTCTCCAGTTTTCCGCGTTTATAAAAAGCCCGGGACCAACTTCCAAGAGGAATGTGTCACTGCAGCCCCTCTGATCGGGAGGTCCTAGGTTCGAGTCCCGACGGTGGCAGGATTTTCGACATTGGCTTGTCAGCTAGGTCGAATTCAGTCGCTGTCTGAAGGGGAATTCTAGCGGCCGACTGCTCTGATCAGTAGTTTTCCTCGGTTTCTCCGATCAACACCAGGCGAATGCCGAAGCAGTACCCTAACAAACGGGCCACGGACCACGCGCAATCTTTCATATCTCTTCCTTGTCCTATCCTCTCCCCTTACACAAACTTACACTAACACGCACTGCACTACCGCACATGCCGGCAGACCGGTCGGCAGCTTAGAACTTATCCCCGCTGGGGAGGTGGCCCGCTGGTGGGAGATACCTGATTAGGGAAAATCCCTCTAGCCGACGGTATGTCGGCGCCAGATCTCGCCATCCTGCAGGGGCAGACCACAGCCACCTCGCGAGCAAAAAAAAAACAAAAAAACCTACACTTCCCGGACTAATGACCCTAGTAGTTGACGCGCCCGTAATCACTAACGATCAATCAATGAATCCAAGGGGAACGTGCGGTTCACCTTCATTACTGCCATTTCACTCGTTCCTGGAAATAAAATTAGAAGAATTACGCAACCATAATTTACTGCTAAGAATGAATATCGAACTTTCACGAAACGATTTACCTGAAATTAAAATTTTAACAACTGACTTTCATAAAAATGGAGCTTTAATTATTTTTCAAGACACAAATTAATTGCTCGATCAGTCTCAGTAAGGAAAGCATGTAAGGCAAAACACCAACTAGAATCTATGTTTTGGGGAAAGATAAGTTTCCGGGAAAAAAATAAAAGTGTTTAAATGTTTTGAGGGAATCCAGCTAATTTCACTGGCATTGCATCGATTCTTTTCGCATCGACACATGTGTACTTGTACAGGGATGTCAATGCCCAAAAACACAACAAAAAACTAAAAAATAAAATTTGCTGCTACCACACCACGTCTGCTGACCAACCACGTCCTTTTCCTGGTTGGATATCAGTAAAAGAACCATGCGATATTTTGCAGAATTTTTGGTACACAACGTTTCAGCAAGAATTCTTACGGCCATCACCACAGAGGTTCCAACAAGGTTGGAGTGTGACTTTTTGGCACTAGTCCCAAAAGCTTGTGGTGTTCCAATAGTCAAAAGAGTTCCTGGTAGGACACAGATTGTCAGTATAATCGGATCCAGCATACGTCGAACCACAAAAACGCATTTGTATTCTTTGTATAATTACATCATATAACTCTTACAATTTATTACAATAGCAAGAGTTGTATTACAATTTAATCATTATATCTATAAACATTTCTTGGATTTTAGACCTTTCATCTTCATTCCCTTGAATAACGTTAAGCATACAGGCTTTATTTATTTATTTATTTGTCAAAAAACAGTAAAAACTGTATTTGACGTGTGGGGAAAGAAATTTACCTGCGCACATTTTCTTGAGGGCCAGAAATTTTATTTAAAAAAAAAAAATTTAGAAAATAATCATTTTAGAAAAATAAAGATATTTGAAAAATGTTTTTTCCCGAGTTATAGAAAATCAATTTCAACTGTAAATGAACTACAAGCAAAAGGAGTGCTCAACAAAACGTGCGCACAGTGAAGCTACATTTACGTCCAGAAGCAAAACAAGGGGCCATCTCAGCATTTGCTCAATGGATCAGGGAAACTGGACAAAAACCTGATCGAGATGATTTGACGTAAATGCTTTAATGCGGTTCTCTTTCCGCGGTTGAATTTCGAAATCAAACGAGTATGTTAAGTGTATGTAGAGGATTTTCTTCCCCTGAACAATCCACGGCTACCTCCGTCAGGGATCGAAACCGCGACCTCGAAACGTGGACACGGTCTGGATCGAAACCAGGCAGAGCTGCAATGTCACCTCCAGAAGCGGCTGTTACCCTAGTATGACATCAATAAAAGCAAGGAAGTCCATGCAATTGCGTGTTATTTGTAGAGTCGTATATTTTTTTTTGAAACTTCAACTCCGTATTATTCACAGCAAAATATTGAATTTGAAATAGAAAAATGTCTGCTTGTAATGAATAATTTGCATAGGTTAGATATTTTTATCATATACACTTTTTTTTGCATTTTTTTACATTCTGCATAAAAGGACACAATTTTTGCGAACAAATTATTAACCAGTGCAAATCAAATTTTCTGATAGCTTCAAATAGACTTGTACAATAACTTTTAGACCACTGAAAGCCTAGACTAGCGATGTAAAATTCGTTGAGGTAGTATGTACAAAATATAAAATGATTAAATCTTAAGACGGGAATATAATACTCTTATGATAAATGTGAGACAATTCCTGTGTGCATACTAGTCTTCTAGTACCTTCTAAAGAATGTTTGAGCTCAGACGTGTCAAAAGACAAGTATGTTGTCTCAGAATATGATAAAAATGTCTGTTTCGTAAGTCAAGAGATTTTAGTGTAGAAGACACCATTCAACAAACTGGAAGTCTTATGAAAATTCTTGTGATTTTTGCACTCGTAACGCAAAATAAAATGTGCAGAAATAAATAATATTTCTGATTTTCTTATTGCAAAGCATACCACTAAAAAGTATTCATTACATCCGCACATATTACATGTGAAAGAAATATACTGTGCCTGTAGACTGCATTTGACGTAAATCAGCTGTTACGGTGTCATCCAATCGGGAGGTTGAACGTCACCATAGTGACATCACTGTTGTGACGTGTAAGCTCCCGACTGGATGACACTGTAACATCTCATTTACGTCAAATGCAATTCAAAGTATAGTTATACATTAGCGACAAAGAAAATAAAAAGGTTCAAGTATATCGTTCAGGTATCTCCACCATCGGGGCACCGCCACAGCCCTGACAAACAATAAGATGACGACAGGTCTTCCGATAGCAGTTACCTGAACCATCTCACCCAGCGTACTTTAGATATACTTCGAACAACGAATACCACAATTTCACACACCAATAAAAATATGTTGTAATGCCATTCACTGTACGCGCGTGCAAGGTGACAGACAATCATTTATGCCTAAAGCGAAATTAAATGCGTGACCCTTTGCACCTAGGCAATGAAAGGGGCACGCTCCAGCCACCTCAGCCACCTACGAACTAGACGGAATTCGGCATACCGAAACCTTTCTTTTTCTTAGTGTTATTACTCAACAATTATTCAGATGTTCACAAATGTGCACATCATTTAAAGATCTACAACTGAATGAATACATGTAGAAAACATCCAAACCACAAGAATCAATATAGTTGAAAAATGAATTGGGAAGTTGGGACATGTCTTAAAATTTCGAGCAGCACGAATGCACAACGAAAATTAGACACGTGTGGAATGTAGCTGTAGAAAAATTAGAAAAATTCTTCAAATTCACAACACAGAAAGTAGAAATTCAGAAAAATATTGTTTCATGACGTTCGGTATTACGTCTCGAAGACTAATGAAATACGGCAGGTTTACACATTCTGGAACAATGCATTCACTGGTCACTGTGAAACCAAATTTCATCTTTCTGAAAACGTAATAGATTTTTTATTTAGCAAGATCTGTACATGTACTATGCTGTCGGAAATATGACAAAGAAATCCTACTGACCACATTCTCATAAAAACGTTACACTCCAGATAATTATAACCAACGACTTTTTTGTCGTGTGTCAGACGATTCCTGAACATTGTGTTTACATACGCTCACAAATCTTTCTATTTAAAAACACTCTTCTAACTCAAGAAAACTGGCTATAACATTTCTAACAACTACTTTGCTGCTGCATGTTTTCTCGTAGAGGAAATGCCGAATGCTTTCAACAGACTACTCATACCTCACACAATGAATATGAACAAATGAAGGCAGATAAGCATTCATTTTATTAGTTTTATGATTTTATGCGTTTTTTCTATAAAACCGGATAATGTAAGCGATGAAATATCTGGAGCCCACTACCTTACTTTTAAAGAAAAAATTATGAAATTGGGTCTATAGTCCAGTCAAATGGTAGAAAATAAGAGAAAGATTCGCAGTGGCTTTGATATTTGGTACGTGTACGGTTACTGGGTGATGAACACGAATATCACGTTTGCCGCTAACAAACATTTTACCCGTAAACATGCCAAAAAACGGTAAAAATCATGCCTTTTTTCAGTTGTTCTAAAATGACACAAAAGCCATCTATTTTTCGTAATTAATGGTCCCGAATGAAATAAAGAAAGATAAATTTACCTAAATTTAATGTCACTAAGACTTTTTTCTCGAATTAACGATTTAGCCGTAAGAGCACTGCGAAATTTGGTGAAATACGCCAAACATTTGAAATTAGTGGTGCTAAAACAGCATGTACTTTCTCGCCTGTACTTTCAAGCAAAATCATGCGAAAAGTACTCAAATTTTCGAAAAATTGTACATGACCTTACTTCCAAATCTATCTTTAAAGAACAAATTTCATTAAGGGAAAAAATCTCTATATTCATAATTGTAGTTTTAGGACGACGCTAAAAATGTTTGAATTTTTGCAATTATCGAAAAATCAGTTTTAACGAAAAGGAGTTCTGCATCATTCTCTTAAACGTCCTTCACCCTATCAAATAACAAAATTTAATGAAAGTCGATTGAGCCTATTTTTGAAAATTTTGAAAATATCCCATGGGCTTCATGTAAAGTACCCCCCAAAATTAAAATATCGGTTTCAAATTCAAGGGCGCGACATCAGCCAAATCGATTTTGGAATATCAATTTTGGAGAACATCAGCAGAACGGTTTAGCCGCTAGCGTTGTTCAAGTACGGACAGAGATGGAATGACAGGATGACCGGACGGACCGGCAGACGGACGGACCGGCAGACGGACGGACCGGCAGACGGACGGACCGGCAGACGGACGGACCGGCAGACGGACGGACCGGCAGACGGACGGACCGGCAGACGGACGGACCGGCAGACGGACGGACCGGCAGACGGACGGACCGGCAGGCGGACGGACCGGCAGGCGGACGGACCGGCAGGCGGACGGACAGGCAGACGGACGGACGGATGAACTGCCAGACGGATAGACAGATGGACGGAGGGAGAAACAGATGGACGGAGGGAGAGACGGACGGACAGATGGAGGGACGGACATACGTGCCTATAGAGCTGAAAATAAATTTAAAGAGGGATTTTATGACCAATTTTCGAGACCAATATAGTTGAAGTTATTTCAGAGTTTTCTCTCTCCCAGCATAAGCATAAGGAGGAGGAATATATATATATATATATATATATATATATATATATATATATATATATATATATTCTTGCGTCATAAGTGATTACCAACAAGAACGAACAAATCAGGGTATTCATTAATAATGAAGAAAATAGTTTTTAAACAGATCTATTGATGTAGTGCAAAGTTTGGTTTTCCGCATTCCAGCAAGAATTCGAACAGGCGTGTTTAACGCAAACATTACCAAACATTTATCAAGAAGCATTAGGTGATAAACTTATTTCATCATTAGGGGAAATAAATACAATCTATAATTGCATCAGAATACTATCCTTGCCAATCGTACCATAAATACTTCCTGGCTAACACAAGTAGCCGCTCAAAAATGTAATTCTCGGTACATTCAGAATTGGTTTTTAAGTAATTTGATCAGACAAAAATTCCTTAATAAAAACAGCTTAAGACTGATTCGTATGAAGTTTCCCGAAATTTTGTTTTCGAGTATACGTGACTAAAATATGGCGCATTTTCAAAATGTTTAATGAAACTACCTCAAACATTTTCCAATTTTCTTCTCCCAAATTTAACTAGTGACGTCACAGAATGGCACGGACTTTTTCGTACTAATTAGTTTCCTAATCTGTTTCGTTTGAGTTTTCGGCTTTGTCCCGTCTCTCTTCTCAGCTACCTGTCGACGTCAAAAAACATTTGTCGCAATTTATTAATTTTTTGGTTCCCTAGTTGAATAACAAAACTTGTAGTGTTACAACAGAACAGTTTGCGTTTAATTTATAACTCTTGTAATTTTCAATAATTTAGAGAGTTCAACAAAAATTAAACCTGGACCTTCTTTAAGTGACCTTTGCTCTACCCGAGGAAAAAATTAAAAGAAAAGTTTTGAGAGCCGGTTTTGAGAATAAAAATTTTAATTTGCCCCTACTTCAAGTATTACTTCAAGAACTTTGAATCAGGGAAAGCAATACTTCGACTAATCACGATACTTGAAGCACAAACGATTCAATAATGTTGAACGCAAAATATAGCTTCATCATTCACTGTGAAAGTTTACTTACATTTCTCAAGTACTTACCTTTTACTGGTTTCACTTTATGCTATTTAAAGGCTGATATATGATACACAGGAGTAATCGGTACAATTTTCGTAACCAGAAACTGCATACGAACGATTGCAGTAATAATATGATTCCAACTCAAGTCCATGAAATACAATCTCTACTCATGTAAAACACGACGAAGACATTTAAACCACAACACTAACAAATAATCCTTGTCGTGCGTTCATGTGAAGACGGTTTTGCAAGAGATGAATGAAATATTAATAATGCATAAATTATTTACGTAACGGTTACAATGACCACCGAGAAAGTTAGTGCCAGTTTGTACGACCAATAGTTTATGAGTGGGAGATAGGCTCTATGTAAAAGTATTTTAATATTAATAATAATATAAAATAATGTTAATGTAAAATGATTTATATTTGTCAATCAAATTGATACGTACTTTTTTCGCGAATATTTTTGTGAATGAAATGGTCAAAATGCTCTCATACAATACCGCAGCCCATCTCGGAGCCTCTTTCCTACCTATCGACTTGAGAGGACAGAAGTTGAAGACATCAATATCCAAAATAAGCACTTGTCACTTTCGTATCAAGAAAACATTTTATTAATTCATTGCCCTTATCTTTGATGCTTTTAAGTTCGTATATCACTTGCGTGACGTCAGACTGATACTTCGGCGTTTATTATCAGCGACAGATGTTCGAGGAAGCAAAATTAGCTTCTGCCCACCTCCCCTACCTTGTTTCTTGCTTTCAGAGCTCCGTACTAATTATGTGAGTTAAGTAATCGTTCAAGTTGTTTTAAAATGACGGGAGGGGGGAAATGGACGAAAATTTGATGAAATCAATAAAACCCCTGGTCAAGTCGATATTAAGCAATAAGACCTTTACGAACCCGAGTCCAGTTTCCGATGAGGGCTCTCAGTTTTCGGTGCTGACCAAGCACCGTGTCAGCGTTCAGGGAGCTATGAGGATTTAATGGGTGCGAAATTCGGTCATGGAAGTCAAGTTACGAGGGGATCAGATGCTGTGCTCCAATGCAACCAGGGCCCGAGACCACGACCTCGAATATGCTCAGGGATTGATTGTGTTGTTTTGAGAGTGAGAAATCCAAATTTACAATTTTACAAATTCAGAAAAAGAGTAGCAACGATTTCTTTAATGAAGAACTTCTGTACTCTATCTTTTAAATGTAGAAACATTATTTTTTGTAGTCCTCTACCTGGGAATATCAAGCTGTTCCAATTTACCTTATATAACGTTTGAAAGTCGTTTGCCTCTTTAATCTGTTTTGAGTATGATGTAGTATGTAGTATTTCCAATCTAGTCCTTGTCTACAGATTGCTATTTCCCCAAATATCATTTTCTGAGTCAGTACGAATCACAGCTACGTTAATATTTCTCTCGCGATCCAGTTGCCTCGTGTTTTCTTCGTAACTAACAGATTAAGATTAAGACGATATTTAATTTACATCGATAGTAATTTCGAACACGACACACATGAACATAACAATATGCTCGTCACGGAACTCAAGAGAGTGTACTTAAGAACGTTTCAAATGTTGTACCCTGTTTTTGCCTACGGTAGAGATCCGATGTCAAGTTACGTATTAATGTCATTGACCGAGTTATGTTTTGTACCACACTCGCGCTCATACCGCGCCATTCTGAAAGGAGATGGAAAATTCGGTTAAAATAACACCGATTGCTTGTGACCAGTAGGGTGCGGATATATATGCACTAAAAGCCATGAAAGCATGCCTGCAAATATGCTAAAAATATGTGCACCTAAAAAGAAAAATATGCACAGATGAAAGTGCGTCTTTCATTTTACACCAATATGCTACGTTTATTTCTTGAAATATAACTAATGATTTTAATTTCTAAACCACGAAATTACTGAATATTTTTCTAAATTTTCTGTTGTCATTCTTTTTCTCAGATTTCTTTCAATCTACACGAGCGTTCTTATGCAAATAAATTGTTCAATATATCTGATACTTTCAATTCTTCAGTTGATCCACGCAGATCTACACATTAAGGGTCGTTCCGCACGGAGTAGCAATTATTTTATGTGGGGACAAAATCCCACTTGTAAGGAGAACAGATAAAAATATTCAATGCACCACAAAAACTGAACAATTTCAAAATTTGCGACCAACATTACGTTTTATATTAGTATAACATAAGAGGTAAGTTATAAGACGTGGTGTTTGTGGATAACAAAAAGGAATACTTAAATGAGATTTTTAAAAAAATCATTGTTCTTTAAAAAAATAATACCTTCGCGGGAAAATGCAAAATTCGTGAAAAATTAGGATAAAATAGTGTCACTGATATCACACAGTTAACCCGTATCCGTACACTACTCGAATCATTTTCCCCGTTTATAATGAATACAAGAAAATAAACACGGCTATGGATTTAGTGCAACCGTTTCGCGTTTTGTCGCTGAATGATTTCGAAAAATTATTTTTAAAAAAACCGAAATCTGCCAGAAATAAATTAGAGTGATTGTGTGCGTAAATATCACATAAGAAGGTTTTTCAGCTGTAGTTTAGTTTTGCTCCCAAGTGATATCGAAAGATCTGGAATTTCACAGTGAGTTCGATTTGGAAAACGTTAATAATGTTAGCCAAAAATCCATACAGGTTTTACGAAATACTGTATACTGAACTGAAGGTTGACATTATTTTCTACTTTATTCCATTTTGAATATCCTCTAACAATTTCTTTATAAAATGCTAACGTATGTTGTTTATATTTCTTTGGTACGAGCTAAACGACTTCGAAAAAAGACATCTGTTAGGAAATGGCTTTATGGGCCTAATGCCAGCCTTGTTACCACTCAGTTTCGATGTGCATTGAAACAGTCGTAGCCAGAATATGTAACAGGTGCATTAGACTCAATGTCGTCGTTAGGGAGTCGACCAACCGAGGAACCGTTATGAAAGGATGTCTAAGATGCTGATAAACTTTACTCAAAAATCACATTTCATCTAGTGCTACAAACAGCATGTACCCCTCTCATATTATTTTAACGGTTTACGTTCGTAATATCATAATATTGTAACCAAATAATTATTCAGCTCTTTCTTGATAATCGCTCTTCACTAAATGAAGCGCGGAGGATTCGAAAAAAATCTTATATATTTGAAAATTCAAAAGTGTCAACAGAAATGGCACTTATGCCAACGAATTCGGTGTTTTGTGTTTCGCTTTATTTCAATTTGATTCAATATAACGCGAAACCTTCTCTTTTGAAAAAAAAATGTTACCTTGTTTCAAGAGCTATTACTGAACTAAAGATTACATACAATATAACTGGATATCACAGGGCATCGTAAATGAAGTGGAAGGAACTTCCAGAACGGAAAACACGTGTGGGAAGACATACAAGAGTCAAATGAAAAATGTTTCAGCAGTGCAGACTCTGGAAAATGATCTGCAAAATTTTATAAAAATCTATACACAAGAAATATTTTTTAAATATTATTTTATGGCTACATAAACATATTGAAATAAGAATTAACTGTGTTAAGATATTTAACTCAGAAAAAAACAATCAGTCAACGTGGAGAAACTATTTTATTTTGACATTTTCAGTTCCAGTGAACCGAATATTCTGGTCCCCGGAGTTTCATTATAACCGGAGACTACTATACTTGATGTTGCTATGACAAGTGATCACAACGTCGTAACAGAGGCAGAGGAACGTCTTAACCACAAGAGTTTGCGAATGATAGCAACCGAGTCAATCACAGGGCATACCAGTAGTAAACGGAGCTCCATAATTTGTTTTGCAAAATGTACGTAAGAACTTTCGAAACTGCCAGATCATTCAAAATACCGGGGAATGCAAGTCATCGCGCTATTCGCAACAGCCCATATTTTGCGGAGCATTGTAGAGGCACCCACACGCACTAATTCTTCCCCTTAGGGAGCCGGTTGCAACACGGAGCAAACTCTATATTTAATAGAAACCGAGTGTCTTTAATTGTGAAATTAGGAAATAATAGTATTCCGCAATATTAGGAAGTTATTGCCAAGTCAGCAAGATAGCGTTATGATACGTGTGGTTTCAAAACAATAGAAAACAAACAAGATGATTTGTTCGTTTGGCAATTGCTTGCTACTCTTCATACAGGCATGTATTGATGGGTTGCAAGGATCTCGAAGGCGGAGACCAGTCGTTAACGAGAGACCTTCATTTTTCAGCCGTCGACAATCACAAAGTGAATAAATAATCATTCTGAAAGAGATTCAACAGCATTCGTTATAAATATTCTCCACCAACTTTCCGGCATTACATAATTTCTCTAAACACATAATTTAAAATTCAGAAATTGAAATAAAATAGCACTTGCACTATAGAATTTAGAGCGATTTTCTATACAGCACCGACCGGCGCACGCTCACACTGGCCGACAGGCATCGTCCGTTGGACAAACGGATCACAGATTGACAGACCTACCGACGGACAGAGGGACCACCTGACGGACAAACGACTGGCGGACAGAAAGACCGACCGACCGACCGACCGACAGAAAGACCGACCGACCGACCGACCGACCGACCGACCGACCGACCGACCGACCGACCGACCGACCGACCGACCGACCGACCGACCGACCGACCGACCGACCGACCGACCGACCGACCGACCGACCGACCGACCGACCGACCGACCGACCGACCGACCGACCGACCGACCGACCGACCGACCGACCGACCGACCGACCGACCGACCGACCGACCGACCGACCGACCGACCGACCGACCGACCGACCGACCGACCGACCGACCGACCGACCGACCGACCGACCGACCGACCGACCGACCGACCGACCGACCGACCGACCGACCGACCGACCGACCGACCGACCGACCGACCGACCGACCGACCGACCGACCGACCGACCGACCGACCGACCGACCGACCGACCGACCGACCGACCGACCGACCGACCGACCGACCGACCGACCGACCGACCGACCGACCGACCGACCGACCGACCGACCGACCGACCGACCGACCGACCGACCGACCGACCGACCGACCGACCGACCGACCGACCGACCGACCGACCGACCGACCGACCGACCGACCGACCGACCGACCGACCGACCGACCGACCGACCGACCGACCGACCGACCGACCGACCGACCGACCGACCGACCGACCGACCGACCGACCGACCGACCGACCGACCGACCGACCGACCGACCGACCGACCGACCGACCGACCGACCGACCGACCGACCGACCGACCGACCGACCGACCGACCGACCGACCGACCGACCGACCGACCGACCGACCGACCGACCGACCGACCGACCGACCGACCGACCGACCGACCGACCGACCGACCGACCGACCGACCGACCGACCGACCGACCGACCGACCGACCGACCGACCGACCGACCGACCGACCGACCGACCGACCGACCGACCGACCGACCGACCGACCGACCGACCGACCGACCGACCGACCGACCGACCGACCGACCGACCGACCGACCGACCGACCGACCGACCGACCGACCGACCGACCGACCGACCGACCGACCGACCGACCGACCGACCGACCGACCGACCGACCGACCGACCGACCGACCGACCGACCGACCGACAGACAGACAGACAGACAGACAGACAGACAGACAGACAGACCGAGAGACACCGATGGCTAAACGGACGGACTGAAGAACGGAGACAGACCGGCAGATGGAAGAAAGGAAAGACGGTTATATAGAATATTGATTTTATTATTGTTTCAGAACGCGGCCACAGCTATGGTTATTAGTCCCAATAATGTAGTGAATATTTTTGTCCCAAGAGGTGGGGGGACCCCTTCCCCGCTGGATTGTGAGATCCGGCGCTAACCTACAAGTCGGCTTGCGGAGAATTTCTCCCTCCTGTAACTCCCTCCCGCGCAGCATCGCGACAGCCACAACAAGCTCTATGTTAATGTCAATATAAGTGTGTGTGTGTGTGTGTGTGTGTGTGTAGAGGGGCTGAATTGAGGAGAGGAAAAGGAAGGAAAGTCATGCACGGTTCGAGGCCCGTTTGTTAGGGTACTGCATCGACAGCTGCTGGTATTGATCGAAAAAATCGGAAAACTACCGATAAGCAGCCGGGCGTCTTGAATTCCCCTCCTGACAGCGGCTGAAGTCGATCTAGCTGTTTAGCTGGTGTCGAAAATCCGCCAACTTCGGGACTCAAACTCCAGAACCTCCCTTCAGCTAGGTAGAATTCAGTCGCTGCCTAGAGGAGAATTCTAGAGGCCGGCTGCTCTGATCGGTAGTTTTCCATGGTTTCTCCGATCAACACCAGGCGAATGCCGGAGCAGTACCCTAACAAACGGGCCACGGGCCGCGCGTGATCTTTCCTTCCTCTTCCTTGTCCTACCCTCACCCCTTACACATACACTTACACTAACCAACATGCACTACACTACCACACATGCCGGGGGACCGGTCGGGAGCTTAGAGCTTGTCCAGGGTGGAGCGGTGCTCCGCTGGTGTGAGATATCTAGTTGAGGAGAAAACCCCGCTAGCCAACTGTAGATCGGCACCGAAAAACACGCACTACACTTACGGGACTAGTGATCCCCGTAGTTGACGTGCCAGGAAATACGAACAATCAAACAATCAATCCAGGACCTCCTGGACAGTCACTGCAAAGGCACGGGAAGACTGATTCTGAGCTAAAATCAGCCGATGAAAGACGGACGGATGGACTGACAATATTGAAAACACTTCTCCGGTATCAGACCCCCGAGATGTGCAAAAAATTTCGACGCTTAAATACGGAAGAATAGAACATAACATAACTTATTTTTTCCTAAGTTTAGAAAAAAGTAATAATACGAGTGGTTCGTTAATTAATTTCACGGAAATAAACTGCAGTTATAAACACACCAATCTTTTCAACATATCAAGGAAGGATTTAAAATGTCGCAGAAGTTTCTACACATGCCTCCGTTTTGCATGCGCCATTCAATTGCACAGACAAATGTAATTTAAAAATCAATCTCTTTTATGAATGAGATTGACTTTTAAATTACTCTTTTTAGTAATGAGAATTTCAACCCCAATAATATTCGTTGATCGTAGTGTGCGTTATATTTTTGCTATATTTTGAAGTTATATGAAAAGTTAAAAAAAATAGTTAACTTTTTCCCTAATTCTTTGCCTCACATACAGATGAAAAATATAAAAAGAGAATTATAGCAGATATGAAATTAAATAGTGTCATTCCTATTATTTTAATCAAATTACTTATATTTGGGAGGAGTAAAAGTGCGCCAAAAGTAATAATCGAGTGTTGCAAATGAATTAATGGCGGGGTGAGATTCATTCTTCGCGGACTACGCAATTCTCTCGATCTACGATTCTCTCAATCGCCGCCATAAATTCTCCCGATTATCAATCCGGCACAGCACCACAGCCCCGAGAACAGTCGCCGAAAACTTCGCCGAGCAAACCCCATGTGCCCCCCATGTGGCCGCGCGGCGCCCCGGCAAAAAATGCCAGAGCGCTCCGGCGGTGGCGGCGGCGGCGGCTGTGGGAGTGCGGGCGGCGAGCCAAGTGGGGCAGGCCGCGTGGCGCACAGGGGGCCGCGGCCCCTCGGAGGCCGCCCCCCTCCTCCCCCCGGCCCGCTCAGCCGCCACCGCCACAGCCCTTATCTGTGTGATCACCCGACTTAAAAGGAATAGCACGCAGCCCGCATGAAACGATGCGAAATCTTACACTTACGATGGATGGGACTAGTAAAGGGTCGGTGGTTTGTTATTTTTTTAACAATCAAATTTGTTCGCTATCAGTGAGATCAATTACTTGACTTAAAAAAAACACTTGTTTCTCAGTAACATGGTCACAACTTAGATTTCTTTACTGCTTTACTTTCCGAATGTAATTGCGTCCAAAAAAAGATTATAGGGTGGTGACAATTACATACATTTTTTAACGTTAAACAAAGAGGAAAAGTAATCACAATAATCGTTATAATAGTAACCTCTCTAAACCTGCGTTAATGTTGGAAAAAGTATTTCCTCCCAAAGCGCAGGTGCTTCGCTAGGAAGATAATCGAAGTATTCATCAGACATCAAGACCAGCCCGTACTGAGCAACAACTCTATACGCTACCAAAGCGAAGCTCACACCAATTCCATTCCCCCGGGCGCGATCAAGAGCACCCGATGGAGCATTGACCGGGATCCGGAGAGCCCACTCGTAGCGTTGACTTGTCATCACAATGCGATGCGGATCTAGTTTGCTAAAGGGATAGTGTGGGAAATATTAAAATTAAGTGGGTTATTAAGTTCCCTGGACTAGTTAAGGAGGCCACTGCAAACGTCTTTTGTCCTCGCCGAAAGTCAATTAAGTTTACCAATAAAATACTTCAAGGACAGTGTATGTGGTCATGGGGCTCATGTAACGAAAACTAACAACTATTCTGCTTAAACGATGTGTAGCTTTTACAACAAAAGCGGCTAATAAAAATTACAATTTGCTTAAATAAGTGTACAGTGCGATTTTGGGCTTTAAATGTCATAAGAAATGTCTTCTTTTTTTTCAGAAACTACTAACTTTTTTTACTAAAAAATGAATTATTTTCGTTCAAATTCTCTCGATAACAAGCACAAAAGTCGTAAACTGCAATGCGGTAGGAACAAAATTAATCTGACATTTCCTTACGATGTGCATCTTTCTCACATGTTAAATGACTTCCAAGGAGCATGGTACATTCTCTTTACGAACCAGTTTCTCTAGGTGCTCGTATACTTTAAATGACAGAACACAGTAAGGACCTCACGATGAATTTACTTTTCAGGTTGAAAGAAGGTGAAATGCAATGCATGCAAGTGGACTTAACCTTAATAATTAAGCTACACGGTGATATTAAAAAACAACAAAAATTGTACTGGCAAGAAGGGAAGGTTTGTAAAGATCGTATCACAACATCCAATATCTAAATATTCATTCACGAAAAGGAAATCACTCAAGAAAGAACTTCATCAATGATCACAGAGTTGTCAAATAGCATCGTAAACTGTCAAACACATCAGTAGCATTAATAACATTATGCAGTAATAAGCGAACTGAAAATAGGAAGTCACAAATCGTTAGTGAAACTGAAACGGTATATACCGCATAAACCAACTCATCACTCTCTCTCCTAAATTATCCCATCCACTTCCAACAACAAAATAACTCATCGATGTTAAGTCCCTCACAGCACTGTAATGTGCAGTAGTCACTGGGATGACAAGCTGTCTATAGATGACACTATCCCATTATCACATCAAAACCTACGAGATTTTACTCACTAAAGAATTTTTATCCTTAATCTTATGTTCCTTACCTTTACTCTTCTTATGATTTACACCCTGCAATTCAATCACACACAATACACAAACAAATAAACGAACACAACGCCCTAATAGCAAGAACACAACCACTCGCAATATATCAACAGAGCATTCTCGCTCTCTGACGCCAATGTCGAGAACACCGCGAGAGACCCCTATGCACCAGCACTCCTACCGTGCATTCAGAGAACTATAACCCGCTCAATTTGAATTGCGGGTAGCGTTGAAAGAGTGGGAAATTTGAATAGTATGCTTCACAAGATTACAAATGATTCGATTATAACGTCCCTACAAAAGCAATTAGTTTATTTTATAATACTATATTATTTTCAACAATATTTTATAGAGCACAATTTTGATGAATTGAGTTCCTAATACTTGTATTTTAAGCCTTTTGTTGTAAAGAGAATTGAAATAATAACGACCGGATTCTTGTGTAACTGCATGTTTTCTTTGCTAACTTGAAATTGGATGAAACCTTGACAGAAATTTGGATCACGAAGGGGACGATATTTTAGAACTTGTTTTATTTAGCACGAAATTGCGCGTTTTGGGGGTTCTTGCACGATTTCGCACATTTTAGCTAATGCTACCTGAAAATTACACATTTTTGGAATTTCATTGGACGAATTTGCAAGATTCATAGTTTTATTGCATAAAACATAATTTTTATATTATCAACTTGTTTTAATTTATTTTTTTAAAGGTTTCATTTTCAAAAACGTTTTTGACATAGCACAGCAGGGCATTAGGGTCATCTGTGAAATTCGAAAGCCATTTAATATGAATCAATTCTGTATTTTGTTGCCCTATGATCTGAGCGTCTGTACTTTTCATGTTGCCTATTGTCTAATTAATATTTCTGAGATATTGCAGCAGGGATATGCCATGTTACTACTAACTAGGTTCGCGGCCGTTGGTTGCGGCCGTTTGGTCAACGCTATGTTCGAGGTCTATCTTCCCAATCAGATCATATATCCGTTTTGTCAGTCTCCACTGAACTTACCAATACATGACTGCACGCACAAGTCACATTTGACCTTACGTCCGGGCGGGAAGCTTAGAGGCAAGGACAACGTGTTTCAAATTCATCGAATTTCTTGGAACAGACGTTGCCCTGCGAAGTACGAGAGAGAGAGAGATCCCTTTTAAGCTGCATGCACACACACGTTAGAGTGAGGCTTGGCACACAGACAAGTGTACATGTACAACGAAGTTTTTCCTGTCTGAAACATAATAGTTAATAGAAGATATAATAATTTCTCAGAAAATAATTTGTAAATACATATAATTGTAAATTATAATGCAAACAATTAAGAACATTTCTTCTATATTTTTTTTTATTTCTGAAGGTTTATTTGCTCTTTTCAATTATTGAATTTACTTTTTTGTATTTTTATGCTAATTTAATTTTGTGTGATATTTAAAATAACAAATATGGTTTCTTTACACAATACGTACAAAATTACAATAAAAACACTAAAAATCATAATATTTAATTCACTTTAAATATCATATTCAAAACATAAAATAACTTGATAAGTGGATTAAATGGAGTTTTTAGGCTACATATTACAGTTTTGCAAAGTTTCGATCTTTTTATTGCATGTTTTCGCACGTTTTGGTGTTTTCACTGCATGAAAATCCGGTATTTAGAAATATAATAATAATAATAATAATAATAATAATAATAATAATAATAATAATAAACTACGACACTTGAATAGTTTATAAAATCAAGTTTAATAAGAAGAACATTCTAACAAAAATAATCGCGTTAATAATAGGAGTCTATAGTATGTACCCGTGCATGTTCCATTACTTACTACGTAGAATGTTACTTGACTTTGCGAAAAAGTGCATCAAAAGTTTCTAATTTGAATGCTTATATAATCTAACTGTACAGTTAAAATTAATTGAATTAAAATAGGTAGCTTAGTGACAATTTTTATTGTCCATTTGAACTGAATTGTTTTTGAAAGAATTAAAGTAAGAGAATTTTTTAAAAATAGACAAATCTGTAGAGAAAATTTGTGCATATCAGAATACAAAACGTTTCTAGCTGCTCTATGCTAATGAATCAGTGGTGATCCTAAGAGGGCCATGCTTTCATCAAAAAGTCCTTTTGTGTGTGTGAGCGCATGAATGAGTGAGTGAGTGTGTTTGTGTGTAAGAGCGTGGGTATGCGTTCGTGCGTACGTGTGCGTGGGTGTAATTGTACTCGAATAATGCAAAACATACTACGATTTGAACACATCATAGCCCAAAGAGTTAAGTCCAAACAGATGGTATTTGATATGGCGCTCCAACGGACGGTAATATCGAAGAGATAAAATGAAGGCTAAGAAAAGCCAGGAAATTGAAGAATTAAAATTGAGAATTTTAATGTAGTTAGTTCTTGAAAAATATTTTCTATTTTGTCCCTTGAAAGCAAATACCTTTCAAACGAAATATTTTCATGTAAAACACAAATAAGCTACACCTCCACAATATGAAGAACTAAAAAAAATACGCAACTCTTTTCATGAAATTAAAAATGAAAGTTTAGAATTAGCACTTGCAAAGAAATCAACCCACGTTTCGAAAAACAAAAGTCGCCATATAGAACGGCACATTGACGAACTTAGCCAAGACGAAAGTATAATCAAAGATGTGGGAAATTCAAGATTGATATTTAATTCAAACATTTTAGACATTTTAATTTAAAAATTAAAAAAGATTTGAATAATTCAACCAGGAACGGACAAGCAATTAGTGAGAGGTTAGGAAGCAAAACAAAATGAATGTCCCCTTTGATATGCTATTTTAATATCGTAGCAAAAAGTGCAAGTAAAATGATAGACCTTTTAAATTATTAAGTACGGTAATACTACATGTTTACATGTTATTGCAATTTTAGTTCATTGTAACAAAGAAGAAACATTAATTATCTCGGTGACATTGTTTTCACTTATATGAATTGATTTTACGAGTATCAAACTTTTAATATTTTACATTGCTTTCCAATTCTTCCTTATTTATTATTGAATAATATTTTAAAATTGCACTTTTATTTTTAACCACAATGCATACAAAAATTATTTAAATATTTGCATTTAACTCAATAAATCTGTACTGTTAACATTAGTTGTATTCTTGTGGGGAAGGGATGCAATGGCCAAAGCTTCGCCATTTGCTTTCAACTCAGGACTGGATCCTCCTCTAAATCCCTTCCCTTCTCGGCTTGGTCGTGGACGGAGTTATTTCGAAGGCCCTAAAAACCCTCGTTATTTTATTAATGGGTGAAATGATTGTTTTTGCACGGTGAACGTTAAACACTTTTTTGCTAAGACCGATACGTCGATGTGGGATCATTTCGCTCACAGAATATAAATATTTTTTTTCATCGATTGTAAAATAAATATGCTTCTAACACGAATAATTTGTTTCTTTTGTCCTCACGGTTATCGAAAAAAAAAGCACCATCTGCATTCGCAATCTTAGTCTTCTTTAACCTTTTCCGCGATTTTCAGATGGCTTTAGAAAATACTAACTTCACCCACGCGTAGCGGTACATAATTATTTACGACACAAATGGTAAAATCGTGTGTCATATAGCATTATTTAGACAACCATACTTACTTTCTCATTTTAATTCAAGTTCACATTAATAGAAAAACAAAATTGTAAAATAATTCAATTCAGTTGCGCCAAGTTGGAAGTAAGGATTTTGACCACACGCACAGAAAAGTCATTCAGGATCTGTGCACCAGTCATTGCAATGATTTCACTGAAGAGTAGCTTCGGGAAATAATCAGCAAAGAAAACCCCTTCGAACGTAATGATGAACTAACGGAAATGAAACTACGTCCTGGAGAGAAATATAAGCAGCAACTATTCCACATTTGGATATTGCAATGAGCAGGGTGGTGAAACAAAGAATAACCAAATCCTATATCCAATCACTTTCAACTTTGAAATAAGTTTCAAATAATGTTTTATTTCTTCTCTTTGGGATATTAATTGTGAATTTTGTTTGTAGTAGTACCTACTCAGTACTACTGCAATTGTTTATCATGTTTTCTTTCTTTTTTTAAACAGTTTTTTCGATATCCAGGAACCTAATCCATGTATTTTCATTAAAAGATAGACTCAATATTCACGGATTTGACATTCGCGATGCTTTTCAGGAATCTAACCCTCGCGAATGTTGAGGGATTACTGTATACAAATCGCTTAATTGAGTATTCTTACAATCCTTATCTTGACGCTGCAATCCTTATCTGACATATATCATGTTACATTATGTTACGATACCCTTGAGGACTACTGGAGCAAAATTATGAGGTTTTTATATTCTTCATAATTCAAGCAACTAATAGATGTCGCTAGGAAGCGTTCAACACTTCGAGAATAGCTGCCTCAAGTTTTGGAATTCATACGTGTACAATTTCCCGCTCTCTGGAGTCAGCGTGCCCTTGCAGGATGTTTATTTGTGTTGCTTCTTCATTTGGCTGCAATTTAAATCTTCAAATTGAGAGTAATAGTACGCATATGTATTCTTTAGCTATTTTAAATTGTTTCATGCTTTACAAGATGCATGTAGATGTTTTTGTCGAGCTGTTAATATTTATAACGCACGTCACATTGCCAAATCCACTGCAAAATATAAGAGGTTCAACATATTATTATTAGTATGTTTACCTATCAGTACGTGGAATTTTCAGAGCAACTATTACAGTGAAAAGCAGTGGCGCACCCAAAGCGGGGTGGGGGTGGATGATGGAGTTTCACCCACTCCCTCCAAATCAACAATCATATTCAAAAATACAATGCTTTTACTAATTCTCTGTGCTACGAAAGGGATTCAGTGTTTCAAGTATTAACGTTATAAAGAAATTACAACGTAATATAATTATAATTTCTAAAATATATAATTATAAGAAAACCTCAAGTCGGCTGGACAAGAACCGAGACTCTGCTCCGAAAGCGGGGAGAAAATTTTGAAGAGAATACCCTTGATCTGATCCTGAGAAGATGTTGTCTGAGAAGCTGATCCTGAGAAGAGAGAGAAGTTGATCCTGAGAAGCTGAGATCCTGAGAAGCTGAAGAAAGAATTTTGAGAGGAAATCAATTTTAGGAGATTCTCGATCTCTCTACTATAGATATTTTTGAAATGTCTTTACAAAATTTGGAGGAGTTTTTGCCATTGCCTGGCATTGACGATCTTCGGACATTCCTCATACTGAGTCGCCACCTGCCTATTCGGAAATCCATGAACAAGACAAAGATTTGTATGCGATTGTACTTACCTCGCCAGCTAAATTCCCAAAAGTGAAAGCAAACAATGAAAGGGAAAACATAAAAATATAGGCAAAAACCACGAATGGATGCTTTTTTTCTTGCCACAAATAAAATTGAGTGATATTTTGTTTGTTCTACAGAAGTAAGTCAATAAGCAATTAAGTAAGTCAATTTCAGCATTATCTGATCAGTCCGTCTTGCGCTGTTGTGGTGTAAAGATGGCTACAGCACACACTGTTTGCACCAAAAAAAGAAGAGCGTTCCGTAATACTTTTTTTATGATTTGAATGTGTACCAGGGGGCGGAAATTCATAGCAGGTTTTCAACACAATACGGGGACAATGTTTTGCCACAGAGAAGTGTTTACCAGTTCAAAAGTGGTCAAACGAGCCTGAAGAAAGAGGAAAGAACCGTTATCTTAAATCTAACTACGCTAGTCCAGCTGCAGCTGATTGAACAATTACATGCCTTGATCCTGAACAACAGACGAGTAACTGTCGATGAAATGGCAAACCATATGCACATTGGCCGTGGCTCTGCGTATGGGTTCCAAAACAACTCAATGAAGAGCACAAGCGCAATCGTGTGTTGGAACATTCTGTGGCGCCCCGTCGAATTACCATCTGTTTGGTCCATCGATTCTGCTCCGATCAACAGTTCAAAGAATTAATGCATACATGCCTTGTTGTACAATCAAAAACCTTTTTTACAGAAGGTATTGGAAAGCTTGTTGCATAGTTAGATTTAACCAGATTTAGCCATGTAATATTTACGTCACAAATTCAGACCCCACAATTGGTTGTCGTTAGAGACAAACACTCTTTCAAAATTCTTATGAAAATTGAAAACAAGCTGTAAGATGAGAAAACATAAATTTCTTTAAGTATTTCTTGTCTTGGCAATATAAGGATTACGGTCAGTACTAGCTGATCCGACGAAAGTAATTTGTTTTCGTTGTTGCTTTCACAGTTTTATCTGAATATGTGAGCATCGTCTCCTTTTAGCATGCTGAGCATGCCCTAAAAGTAACCCTTGTACTAGTGGCTGTAAAAAATAGTAGCTTATGCAATTAGTTTATGTTAAGCTTTATTGCATGAATTCATGTTTTGAAAACTAGCGACGTTAGGAGTGAGTTTTCAAATTTGTGTGAATGCAATAAAGCAACATTATTAACAACTTGCATACGCTACTTTTGTGTGTAACAGCACTATAAATGTGTAAGATAATCAAACTTAATTTTGCGAAACATTCTTTGGACGTCTCCGGTATTTGATGTCCAACGCCCTCTGGAAAGCAAATTCAAGATGGCATTGTTGATATCTGTACGAGAAAACTGTGATCGGCTGTTCTGTTTACCTATACCCAATATCTACTAATAATATTACCCCATGCCATACCTCCCCACGATCCTCTCGCTGCGATTGGCTGAAAATGTGATGATATAATCATTGGTGCCATAGTGCTAATACGTCATCACTTGTGCCGTAAAGTGCTCGATTATGATTTTATACAGGTGACCGCGGAGGAAACGTCGAAAACTCGACTGCTTTTTACACAGTTCAACTGTTTTTTTTCTTGTTTATTTTTTCTTTCTGAATAAATGTATTCATTTCTTTTATAAATAATACATAATTTACATATTTCTGGAGTGTTTCTATGCTTCTGCATTGCAAATTTTTGCCATGCCAGAAAGTCATTTTTCAGAGCAACTTTTGAGTGCTTAATGCAGCTCAGTCATTCAGAATATCCAAGTAGTTTCTTAGTCAAAATATGCTTAAAATTGTCTTAAGAGCTTATTTTCCAATCTCCGACGTTTCCTCCCCGGACACTCAGTATATGCGTTTTCCAATTTTTACGTGGGTGTGTAAGGGACTTCTCGATACTTTATACGTTTTTGTCTAGTACAGTCGGACGTCTCGATTAAGCTGTCACTTCTGTTAACTGACATTTTTTTCTCGAAACCGATTGATTTTTCTGTACGTCACGTGTAAATATTCCCTCGGTCGCCACCTGGCTAAAAGCGGCCAAAGGCAGCATTTCGTACTGTTCACTGTAGCACTTCGTTAAGCGGCCACCTCAGGCGATTTTGAAATGTTTTCAGTACGGCACGTAACAATTACTGTGAAACCTGTTGTACATGCCACCTTGTTAAAGCGGTCATCTCAATTGAAGACCATTTTTCGTGGAACCCATTTATTATTTCATAAGACTCCTGTAAATATTCATTTTTTTTTAAGTAGCCACCTGTTTAAGCGGTCAATGGCAGGACACATTTCGCAAATTGACCATTATTAAGCGATCACTTTAAACATTTTTTTATTAGGGCTTTTTCCATCCGACAGCCGGTCACTTTTTACGTCCCGATGGGGCGCATATTCGAGCATGTATTCGACACCAACACACTTGCGGGCTCCTCTGATCTGGGGTCAGGGGAACGCGAGACACTTCGCGACATCCCATATATGAGAGAGGAGGAACAAACATCTATGCGCAAGGCGGGATTCAAACCCGCGACCCTTCGGACCGAACTGCTGAGTCGGTACATGCTCTTAACCACCTCGGCCATCCAGGTCGGCTGAACTGTATTACAATAAGCGAAAAAGTGGTAGAGTTCATTGTTGGTTTAATATCTTACTGAGACGGGACGCGTCAGGGGAATTATTCCTGTCTCGGGTAACAACTCAGGGTTTTAATAAACATCTTTCAAAGAAACAATAACGCGTTCGTTTCGCTCATTTCACAGCATTCCTGTGGTTTACTAATTCGTTCTCCCCTTTTGTGGAAATCTGTTAGGAGACCGCCCAAAAATTGCAGTATTTTGAATATCCCCCTCTCCCCCCTGTAACGCACCAGTAACGCGCGCTTGAACCCCTCCCTAAATAATTACGTAGCGCTTGTAAATGCAAGAACGGCGTTTCGCGTATTTCTCGCTCGTGCCGGTGATGTCACACGATCGCAAACACTGCTAGATACGGTCGCGATCATGCGATGTATAGCGGCACGACTGAGAAAAACGCGAAATATCGTGATATATTCCATCGTAAAGACGGGCCTCGAGGGGAAAAGTTACAAAAACCTCACTATAGTATGTGAACGAACGCCGCACAGGAGCGAAGATGTTTGATAACAAGCCGTTGCACACGCCGTCGTGGATGAGTAAGAGTCTACTGCTCCAATTTAATTGGATTCTTTAGTAAACATCATATCAATTTTTACTTTCCCATATACGTACGTATATACTGTGTAAAATACGTAGTGTCGGGAAAGTTATGTTATGCTGCGCGAAAAAATGGCGAATTTTCGCCAGAAAAAATTTCGTTGCCGGGCCGTGATAACGAAAAAGTGGCTAAAACCAGATGCTAAATTAAGAAAAAAATCCCCTAACACATGGTATAGCCAGAACCCATCTTTTGTGGGTCCTTGATACCGAAAAACCAATTTGAAAAAGAAAAAAAACAACAACAAAAAAAACGCCCGTCTGTCCGTCCGTGAACACTGCTAGCGCATAAACCATACGTACGATTTCTTCCAAAATGGATATTCCTCGGTCGATCTGGTTGTAGTCGAAGCTTTGAGATTTTGAAAAAGATTCTGTAAAACTTGGGGGTACTTTACATGAAGCTTCCCGGACATTTTCAAAATTTTCTCACAAACGGCTCCAAATTTCTACTTCAAATTTCTTGTAAGAGAAAAGAGTAAAATACACTTATAAAAATGGCGTGGGTCCGAATTTCGTGGTTAACTCTGGATTTTCGAAAATTGCAAAAGGTTGAATTTTATTCGGTGTCTTTCTCCAACTACAAAACTGCAGATAGGGATTTTTTCCCTCAAATAAAATTTGTTTTTCATAGTGAGTTTTTTCTTTAAGGTCATGTACAAATTTTTGAAAATTTTAGTACTTTTCGCGCAATATTGCGTGTAATTTGTGCAATTTTAAAAAAAAATACAAAAAGATTTTCTCAAAATCGGCACCAATTTTTTTCTTTAAACCTTTGGTAAGGGTAGTGCTAAATGTACCCTATGAGATGACATAAACGCCAAATTCCTCTATTCACTTGTTTTCTCAAAAGTTGTAAAAATGTAATTTTTTTACTTGTCTGTCACGTCGGTAATATTTCCATTAGTGGCAATTTGTTTATACTATTATATTTACGAGTTCAAGTGCTTTAAATAATGTCAAGTAAAGTTTCTCGAAAACTCAACAGTTTTCTGTGAAAACTAGCTCAAAATTCCGCATTTTCAGAAACGCTCAAACTCATTTTCCCATAAATGGCTTCAAACTTTTTCTTCAAAGTTTTGGAACGGGTAGTGCTAATTGCACTCTTTAATATAACGTAAATTTCATTTTGGGGTATTTTTTTGTTTTTTCAAAAGTTACACAAATGTAATTTTTTGAAAGGTCTCTCACATCTTTAATATGCACATTACCAGCAATTTGTACACACTATTGCATTTGTGAGTTAATGTGCTTCAAATGACTTCAAATGAAGTTTTTTGAAAACTCAAATATTTTCTGTGAAAATGAGCTTGGAATTTCGCATTTTTACTAGCGCATAAACGCCATTTTCTTGAAAAACAGCTACAAACTTTTAAAGGAAAATTGCCATATAGGACGTGGTTTTTGTGTTCTTTAATATTCTAAAATTAATATTTTCGTTCTATCATTAGGAAACCAAAACCTTCAGAAAATGTCGAAAAAACAAATAAACAAAAAGTAATTTGGGCGCCGATAGATGGCAGCTGACATTAGAATGTGGCAACTTCGAATAGCTAGTCCAGACCCAAGGAAATAGAAAAGTAATACGTCAAAGTCTGTGCCATTCTGTAGCACCAGTAGTTAATATTTCCTTCGGAATCTTACAGATCCAATAAAAAATTTATGAAAAAATATTTCCAATTATTGTAAGAACTTACATCTAAAAACCTTAATATATTTATGTTTTTTAAACAAAGTAATGGTTAATATTTTTTATGGTTTAATATAAGACACGGAAAAGGAATTACCATTCCCTACCCCTACGTAACGCAGTGTAACGCTACATCACCCCCCCCCTCTTTAGCGTTACGCAATTTATTGACGACCCCTACGGCCTCACGGAGAACACCGCATGCGCGAACTCGATCTGCAGTCTTTCGTCAGACGGCACCGCTCAGACATTTCTACGGAATGTGAATTGTATCTTGAGTCTAGTTTGCTTTTAACGCTGATAACGGAATGCAAGTTGCTTCACTAACAGAATGATTGACAAGTCAAGTTTTTATATTTGCTGAGAGGAGGCAAATTATCCAACACATATAATTTAAATTGTATTATGTCATTTATGGTATTTGAAAATGTCATAGGAAACACACGGTACTTCATTTCATAGCATTTATCACAATAATATTAGATTTGAATTCTTCGCTTCCAGAAATCACATAAACGGCCAATTTTTGCCGGAACCATTGGTGACCTCTTAAAAGGTTAAGGAAATAACTAAATTATCCATTCAGACCCTACTAAACACTAGACAGAGCTTAAGAAAATCCGAAATCCGGTATATTTATTGTTCAAAAGATACCGAAGCAATGTTGACTGTCCATAAGCAAAGTGAGGGACATCCTCAGTATTTTCTAAATAGATAAAGGGAAACTGAATGACAAACTTTATCGACGGGGCGGTCATTGACTCAAAACTTAAATCACAGTTCTTGTTAAAGACCCAATTACTTCATGTTTTACTTTCTAGCTTACTGCTTGCGGGGTGTAGAGGAAGTAATGTAACGCTGCGGGGGGAGGGATGAGACTTTTCGACAAAAACTCTTAGTGTCCTGGTAATGAAAAAAAATGGATGAATCTTATCCTACATATGTAGTAAATTACTTCCTACAAAACGTTGAGTAGTTAGAAAACACGTTTGATGAGTCCTAGAAATCGAAAAACTGATCGACGCGTCGCGACGTTTGTCCGTCTGTAAACAACGCTAGCGACTAAACCGTAAGCAGGATTTTCACCTAAGTCTATATTCGCCAATCTGACTCATGTCGCGATCCCTTGAATTTGAGACGGACATTTTTATTTTGGGGGCACTTAATATAAAGCCTCAACATTTTCCAAATTCCTGAAAAATTGCACCATTTTTTCTTTACTTTTTTTCCTCTGACGGAGAAAGACGCTTAAACAAAAGTAATCATTTTCAGTTTGATGTAAATTTTCTTCTTGTGACTATTAATCTAATAATGCATCATTTTTAAATCAGAGAAAAATAATAAAAAATAGTTAAAGACTTAATTTTGAGACAATATCCCCCCAAAAAATGGCGTTTGTTTGCATTTCGCTTAACTACCTAAATTTTCGAAAATTGCAAAAGTTTAAAAAAATGTCGGCGTCTTCCAACAATTACAATAATAAAGATATTTTTTCATTAATGAAATCTGCAATTTTTAAACAATTATTTTCTCAAAAAGGGGTTCATTTTTTCCCACCGTATGAAACAAAGAACGGTAAAGAAAATTGTACTTGGCCCATTTTCGAAAATTGTAAACAAAATAAAATTAATATTGCAAAAGTACAATATTGACGATAGAATTCTGTTCTTTTGTTAACTGAAATCTGTTCTAAATAATCAGTTCTTTAAATAAGATCATAAACATTTTTTTAAAAATTAGTGGTGTAGTATCATTTTTGCAAATCTTCAAGATTGCAATGCATGTTAGTACGTGTGTAGGAGGGTCAGAGGCACTGAAATGACATCATTTGATGCACTGAGCCATTTCTCCCGGTCCCAGGGTTCGAGTGCCGTCAATGATTTTTCGACAATAGCTTTACAGCTACAGGTCGAATTCAGCCACTGTCTGGAAGAGGATGCTAATGACTGGTTGCTCTGGATGATAGTTTTCCCTAGATTCTCCGATCACTGCCAGGGAAATGCCGGAGTAGAATCCAACAAACCGGCGACGGACCGCGCACGTTCATTCCTTCCTGATCCTTCTCCCTTCATTTCCTCTAACACGCACTATTCTTCTCTACATGTCGGGAGCTTAGCGCTTGCCGCAGTTGGGGGGGGGGCGCGGTTCTCTCTCGGGAGAGCTACCTGGAAGGACGTATCCCCGTAAACTGACTTGCAACGTCGAGGTTGACGCCAGATAGACCGAGAGCCAGCAAGAAAATCGACTAAATCGCTAAAACTTTTTGAGAAGTTAGCCAGTGTTATGAGGAACAAGGAAACGCAAGTATTGCGGCCTGTAGGTGTCGGCGTTGCACTGTGGAATATTTTAAACATGTCGAAAAAAAGTATGACTTGGGGAATGAGCACACAGATAATTCTAGTTGTATAATGTTCGCTAGCCAAAGTATGAAGGAGTTCTATGCCATATCGAAACGGCGTCTCGAACTCTCCGCCATACTGAATTGAAAGTGTCATTTTTTTACCCGCTTGGATTACGAGCTCAAAGCTATTTTTGCGGTATTATGGTAGAAAATTCTTTTTCATTGCCGATTATGACGACGCCATACCGTTGTGGCGTCTCTGGCAGATCTGTACCGCCCTCGAAGTTCCAAACACATGCCCCAAGTGGTACGAACACTCACCGAAACCAGTGATGTCTGTTGGATTGTGTACGATATTGTACGACCAACAAATTCAAACTGATCGCACGAGAGCGGCAAACAAACCGGATATAGTCATCCGGGATTTGGAGAACAAATCGTGTTTACTTGTCGATGTGGCTGTAACTTGCGATCAAAACGTCGTTACCAAGGAGGCAGAGAAACGTCTTAAATACAAGAGTTTGGAAATCGAGATCAACCGAATGTGGGGCGTAAAAGCACAGGTCGTCCCGATAGTTATCGGAGCTCTGGGTTTTGTTCCGCAAAATTTGTGTAAGAACTTGTCTAAACTCCCAGGTAATTCAAAAGACTGGGAAGTGTAAGAAATCGCTTTATTTGGAACAGCCCACATTTTGCGCAAAGTATTGTAGAGGCACCGACAGTCCGTAGATCTGCTCCTTAGGTAGCTGGTTACAACCTAGAGTAGGTTTTATATTCAGCCGACTCATAACATCTTTAGTCGTGATGTAGTGGAATAATAATAATAATAATGTCGGCCCCATGGCCGAGATCGCTAAAGCAGTAGTGTCATGGCGATCTCGGACCGCAGGGTCGCCTCACACATGGGTGTATTTATGTATGTCTATGTGTGCCATCCTTTCACCCCTCACGATCATCACCATTTCATCTTCCATACCCCCAGGGCCAACAACCCTGGGGGATAAAAATGGGATTCAACCATGGAGCTATGAATATATGTTCATAGCTCCAATATATTCAGCTATGAAGGTATTCCATAGATTCAGCCAAATGTTGATTCCCCCAATGATGTTTCCCCGGTAAAGGCAGTATGCATTGTACACGTGGTCCGAGTCGGCCTATACGTGAATAATAATAATAAATCACAATAATTGACACAATTCTTGAAAAGGAGGAACAGTGTCCGCTTATCAATGAAGTCCATTGCCTTCCTCGTTGTAGAGACCAACACAAGCTCTTTCAATAATAATAGCTGAATAGCGCACTAACGTGCAATGAATAGTGCGCATCCCCCTTACGCCAAAGTGAGCAAGTGTATGAAGCAGTCTTCGGTGCGGTACCTAGTCGAAAGCTTTGGAGAAGTCAAAGTAGATGATATCTGCAGGGTTACCATTTTCTAGATCCATTGTCCAGTCTTCCAGTGAATATAGTAGGTTTGTAATTATAGATCTCGTGTTGGTGCGGTGGTATGCGTCCAGTTCTCAAAGTAAAGTCGAGTATCTTGTCCGCCAGAATCCGCTCAAAGACCTTGCATATCGAGCTGGTCAAGCTAATGGGCCTGTAGTTAGCGGGATCTAGCTTACGAACTTTCTTCAAAACTGGTGTAATATTAGCTAGTTTCTAGTCCGTCGGTAATACTCCGGAGTCAAGGGAGTCTCGGAAGATTTTACGTAGAGCTGGAGAAAGTTCTTGTGCACATTCTTCCAGTATACCATCTGGACCAACAGAAGAGTTAAGATCTAGCAATGTCTTCCAATGTTTCCTCAGAAGGAGGTGAAGATATAGATGGGAGAGAATCGTTTGGTTCCAATGTGTAGAAGCTATGAAAACTTTCTGCAGAGACCTCAGCGACCTCTCTAGGATCCGAAGCAATTTCCCCATCCCCTTTCCGGAGGGTATGTGATACAAACTTTGGAAGAAATCTGTTTGTGGATGTGCAAGTACAGATGCTTTCCCTTGGCAATATTTTGTTCATAATTTCTCCTGTGAGCACGAATCTCATTTGATAGTGTGTTGCGTAACTTTGTATTTCCTGTATTGTGATTCACAATTGGTGGATTTAAATTTAGTCCATAGTCGTTATTTTTTGTGTATCACTCGTATCCTTTTAGTAATCCAAGGTTTATTTTTGTTCGGAACTTCTTTTGGTGAGCAAGCCTCTAAGGCGTTGATAATTCCTGATCTAAATATCCAATTACTTTCCAATTCCTCGATGTGTTCTAAAGTGAGAAGGAGCTATCGAAGCTCTCTCTTCACGTCCTCGAAATTTGCACGCCAGTATACCTTGCGGTTCTGGATAGGGGAAACTGCACCTCGAAATTCGATTTGCATATCAATGCAGAGAACGGCATGACCACTGTTACCTACAGGACTTCGTGCGACTGGAGTCGATAAAGCTGATTCGTCATTTGTGATAATTAGACCGAGCGTTGCTGATCTCTGCCCGTCCCGAAACCTAGATCCACCAGTTACCAGCTGGGAGAAAAAAGAATCTTCGTATACCTTAAGAAACACTCTTTCTACAAGCGGAATGTAATCTGAGCTGGACTGAAGCCAGTGAAGCGACGGAAAATTGAAGACTCGTAGGATAACAGTAAGGTCTTCCAAATCGTTCGCCTGACGAAGCCTATTAAAACGGACAGTACCTACATCAGAAATTATGTGATGGCGAAGGAGGTCGATATAACGTACAAGCATAGAATTTCTAAGATGTAGCCTAATTTGCACCCATAGCGATTCCCGAGAATCTCTTCACATTTGAATTCCTTAACCGCGCCTTCTGGGTTCTATCTCTACGAAACATATTATAGCCATCTATACGAATCATCTGATCCGGAATGTCCGGTTTCAACCATGTTTCCGTCAGTGTTTTAACCTTTAAGAGGGCGCGCAGCGTACGGAGTACGCCATGCTTCATTTCTGAGCTTTTCTTTCCTAGAATTTCGATAAGCCGGATATGGTGATACCTAATACCCTACCGCTAGTTCTTGCTCTACAGATTGTAAGTCAGTACTTATTTTTTGTGGCAAGTGAGCTCTATACCAACTCTTTTGCTTTGCCCGTGCATCTCGGCGTACTCAGTACGCCGCGCGCCTAGTTACGTAAGTAATTTTAACTTTTTCATTTTTACCATTTAATGCGTAGCACTAGATGCTATCTTCTAGATACAAAGTTTGGGATGGAATGACATTTGGAATTTGTACAAACATCGTGTAACATTTTATAATTTCACTTTGGTCTCCTGAACAACTGAATGAAGCAGATATATTTCGAGTTCAAGATCTAAGGAAGAACAGATCGATGACCACTCGTCAGATAGTGAATCGAAAAATATACAAATGTCCGATCACGACAGTAAATGTGAAGAAATTCGCACATCACAATATAGTAGTGATAGAGCAATAGCGATGAGTTTTCTGAAAACAGTAGAGAATTCTTTTCTAAAATCATTTTCAAACAAAATAGATCGTGCGCCAAGAAACAATTACAAGAGATTAAAAAGTGGGAAATGACGCCCTTGAAAAGTAAATTTTGTAAACACCGAAAAAAAATATTTTGGAGAAAATGTTTCGCGCCGTAAAGACAAAAGTGGCTAATAACATTAAAGATGAACTCTTTGCACTCATCACTTTCATAGATATTTCAGATGAATTGATTGATATTTGGATGATGGTTTGATTGGTAGATTGCTAAGAGCACGATTCCCGTAAGTGTAGTGCCTGATTTTGCTGTGGTCTCCCGTTGGACGGTGAGATCCGGCGCCGACCTACCGTCGGCTACAGGGGTTTTCCCCAACCAGGTATCTCCCACCTGCGAGCACAGCTTATAATTAATAAAACCTCTAAATAAAATAGTTTTGTACACCAATAAGCGTATCATGCAAAATAGACATTCTGGCAGGATGGAATCTTGTAAATTTATCAATTACTTTTGCCTACTTTTTTGTTTATTTTTTTTAAACATTTGTGTAAATGTAAAAATGTTAGAATAAATTTTTTTATAGTAATACACACGTTACTTAAAGTATTTAGTTACATTTTAGTTGCTCTATATCAAGCAAAAGAAATGGCGTACTCAGTACGCCGCGCGCCCATTTGCGCGACTATTGCTTGCGCGCCTACTTAAGGGTTAATAGTTGGTTTGTATTCGTGGATGGCCGGTAAAGCCCAAGTTAATTGAATACTTACCCAAACTTTCTTTATTTAAAGCAAAAGGATAGACAAAGGACAGCTCAGAGTGTAGTGCCCAGGGGCATGCAGTGCCCAGGGTGTGTAAATCCGCAATTGGCGGCTCCCATGAGCACCTCAAACCTTGTTTTAATCATAATTTCTTGTAGCCAATTGCCTGTTTCAGCCACCCACAGATACGCATTTCTTGTACACATTCATATCACCTGAATCCCTTAATTTTTATTGTTTCAATGATATTAACAACGATACTAGCTCTCCTCTAATTTCATTATTCCTAACTCTCTATCCTTGTTAATCTGCTGTACCATTCTCAAAAATTATATCAATACTTCCTTACCTTGATTTTTTACCCTGAACTTTGTCATCTCAGTCAGTTGTGGCCCATTTAACAGGATGCTTTCTTTTTTTTGTACATAATTTCTACATACTTCTTTGTACATAATTTCCCCTTTTCATTTACTTTCTTAATTCATAAAATGCTGAAGTTTTCTAACTGCTGACTGGGTTTGGGCCATTCTACATATTTCTTCTTGGAAGCCCTCTTTGTAAGATACTCACATCCCTATACACTGAAGCATCACAAAATCCTTTATTTTCGACCCTCCATGCTCATTTCTGATTTTGGAGGTTCTCATCCTTAGTGACACAAAATAAGAATTAATTACAGAGTTACTACTTTTTCACTCTAGTTTCCAAATCAAACAACAGTATGTATGTTGTCGCATAGTTCTCACTTAAGGCAATCATTTTTCACTTGTTCCCATTCTTCATTTCTTCTCCTAAAGTTTATCAACCAAAAATCTCTCAATTTCAGCATATGTTTTGACACTGGTGTATTAATTGTATCTTTTATATTGAAAACACCAAAATCACCAAAGAAAACCTATTAGGCTATCTTTCTCAAGAATCCTGAAAATCACTTTTGTTACATTTAAAAAAAAAATATTTAAAGAATAGAAAAGATGCAATGCGATTCTTTGAATTTTTCCTAGTTTTATACTTTTATTCGATAATTGAACAGTTCAAACTGGAATATCACAAATTGACCAAAATTTCTAGTTATGTATCAAAATTTGGAAAATTTCTCAAAATAATAGTTTCTTAATCTCTGTCTGTCTTTGATATTATCAATCTGCTCAATTTTAGTTCTAAATGCAATTTTGCAAATTGACAATGATGTTTTTGCCATTTATTTTTAAATTTTGCAGAATACAAAATTATTTTTTATTCTGAAGCAAACTCTGTTTACAATAATCTCACAGTTATTACACATGAAAGATAGTTTAAATACCATTATTATTATTATTATTATTATTATTATTATTATTATTATTATTAATTCACATTCTTTCTTTGTTATTCAACAATATTTTTTTGCTGGTAGTTTTAGAAAGATCTTGCATGATTTTAAGATTCATGTAAGTAAGTACAGCAAAACAAAATATTTCTTTTTTCTTTCACTTCAACTTCCAAGTTTCTTTTTCCAAGGTCCTCTTGATGCTATTTCAGTGCACCATAGAGAAAAATTCATTTCTGTAGCTTATTCACTCAAGATGAGACTGGGTCTGTCTCCATGTCTTTCTCTCTGTCAGTCTGCTTCTTTCTTTCTTTGGTCAATGCTGGTGCATAAACTAGTCACACAATTTTCTTAAAAATTGACATTCTCCAATCGATCTTATGGAACTTGCTTGTCCTGCAAGTTTGAAACAAATTTTGATTTTAGAGGTTCTTAATACGGAGATTCATTTTCAAAAAAAGCTCCAAATTTATTAAACTTTGTCCTTGGATAGAGTAAAGATTGCTTAAAAATATGGTGCAGGTCTCATTTTCATGGATCAGGAAAAGTCAGGTCTGATATCCCAGATTTTTCGAAATTAGCAAAAGTTCAACATTTTTTTGGCACTGTCCTACAACTACAATATTGAAGATAAGAGATTTTTATCCCTGAATTAAATCTATTGTTCAAAAACAGATCTTAAAATAAGATCATGCACAAGTTTTTGGAAATGTGAGTAGTTTCCACATTATTCACATAATTTTGGATGAAATAAAGGGAATTTTTCAAATATTATTTTCTCAAAAATGGCTCCAAATTTTTTTAGTACATTTTCTCCTCTCTTGTTTCAAAGAATGGTAATAAAAATTGGTGCTCATCCCATTTTTGACACACTCTGCAGTTTTGAAAATTGCATAAAATTAACATTGCAAAATGCAATTTTGAAGATATGGATTTTTTTTAATTAAATGAAATACTCTAATGCAATTTTTAAAAAACCTTTTTCTCAAAAAGACTCCAAATTTTTGCTTGAAATGTTTTCCACTGATGTAGCACAGGACGCTTAAAAAATAGTGCTGATGTCAATTTCATTGAATAATCTGAATTTTTAAAAATTGCAAAAGTTAAAAATATAAGCAGAGTAGTATGTTCTGTTGGAGCACTAGTTTCAAATGAGATATTTAGGAGAAGACCTTGTTTTCAGTGTAAACAGTATTCTGTATTCTCACACTTGTACAATGGTGTATAATTAAATATGGTAACTTATTACTAGTCACTATTGCTTTGTTCCATTTCCATCTTTCCAGCTAAAATATTACTCTAGTGCATAGTTTTATACAATTTACCACATATATTTCTTATATAAAACTAATATTCAGTAATTTTCTCAGCTAATCAAAGCATTATACCATATTTTATAAATATCATTGTCTCTTTTCACTTACTTGAATTTTTCCAAGGCTTTTTGATGTACCAAAATCAACTTTTCTCCTTCCAATTAGACTGCACTCAATTTCTTTCAAAAATTTGTATAACCAAATTAATTTTTGCTGCTCTTGCTAGATCCAATTATTCATATGTTAAAGATAATACAACTGAGGAAACTATATCCAAAGCTTCAACTCTTCACAACTTTTCTTCCTGAACTACCAAATCATATTCCTCTCCTGTGTTAAGTTTCCCTTGTCTCAAGTCCACTTTCTCACATAAGGTTTGACTAATTTTACCATTTTAATAACAATTTTGGTGAAAACAAATGATTCTTACATGAGAGAACGTAAAAGATGATTAAACATTATATTATTCTTAGTGGCATACTAAATTTCAGTACGACTATGGATTTGTTTCACTCGCTGTGTCTACAAAATTCTATTGTGGACTCTTTTGAATCCTGGAATTGCAAAAGTGAAAATGAGATTATTGTTTTTGTTCTTCACACTAGGCATCAGCACCAAGAAGTTGCAAGCATTGTCTATCGAGACAGCTCTTCCCTTGAATGGGAAAGGTACAATGGAATTTCCACCTTTCTAAGTAAGCAAAGACAAGACTGCCAGAATCAATACAAGAAATTGAAAAATTTTTACTGTCATCCTCTTCCTTTCTCATTTACATTTTTAATGCTCCCTGGCTCTGGCACCTCGACTTGCATAGGAAAAGAAAATATGACCGCATCTTCATATAGTCAAGGCTTGTTTATATGGGTCCAAGTATGTTTCCAGCTAGAGTGAGATCAGTGCCAGGAGAAAGAAGGACAAAAATGGCAGGGAAGAGAGAAAAAGAAAAGGAAGGGGGAAAAAAAGGGGGGGGCTAAATATTAAAAATAGACATCAGAATCTAAAACAGACAAAATGAAAATTGAAAAACACACCACCCTCTAGAAGTACAGTTAAGTGATTACGATTGCCAAACTTCCAGTTTTAAATTATTACTACGTGTTATGCACCTAATAAGCTTCGATTTCTAAAAACATTTTCCAAACATCTTGAAAAGAAGTAGAGAAATGTATTCTATTTGACCCTCAGTTTCTTTAAATTCTTCTCATATCTTCCACAACACTGAGGGGTCCCATCACACTTTTATGAGCTGAATGAATGGTATAAATATTTAGAAATTTCTTTCGCTGTCCTTTACAATGAATGAATAAATATTGTCAAATCCAACAAAACCAATGCAATCATTAAACTTTCCACTCATTTTTACAATAAAATAAAAGTATTATTCATACAGAACTTTTCTCTGATAAACCACTTTATTTTATTTTCAGATATCTCTTAGTAGAGCTTATACTATTATATAAAAATTTCAATTGATTGGCACTCTTCTTCTTCGCACTGTCCAAAATTATACAGATTATATTCACAAGTGATACTTTATTCAACAGTTCAACTAAATAAAATTTCTTGTCTGCCATATTTTCATACATTCATTGCAATTCCTCCTCATCCTGTCAAATAATCATCCTGACTCAGTCTTAAGTTCTTCTTCTTCACTTCAACAGTTAGGGAGATTCCTTGTTCTGGCTTCATAACACCATCTCTGTCATGGACGAACAATGTCCCTTCTTCCCATGTACAGAAAGGCATGTCAGAAACATTCTTCCTAAGTGCTGTACCCATCGTGATCTGTATTCATTAGTTTTTTCATTAATAGAAAATATGTTAAGTTCCTATCTTCAATCTTAATTTTTTATTTTATCCTTTGGGGCGCTGCGTTTTACTCTCTGGAGGAATTTCATTTCAAAGGCTTGTATCTTAATTTTATCTTGTTTTCTTATTGTCCATGATTCACATCCATAAAGCAGTTGTGCTACTGCCATGACTACAAAATTTCCATAGTGTCTCTTTTCTAGTCTTATTGCAAAGGTATTTGTTTTGTTCCACAAGTATGCTGGAAACGTAATTTTGTTTTCATATCATCCCTGTAGTCGCATGTGATATCACAGCCCAAATAATTAAAATGTTTTACTTGTTCTATTATTTTATCTTCTTATCTTCATCTTAAGATAAAGTAATAATAATAATAAGAGTAACTCAAGTTCTTCCTTTCCAATAAATTCTACATATCTGTTGCATTTTCTTGAAAATCTTGAGGCAAATCACAACTTCAAACTTGTTCAAATCAAATTAAGAAAACATTACCAAAATATTCTCTCTCCCAAGCATTCGTGAATCCCCCTATAGTCACATACAACTTTTCATTTTTATCTATTCTCCACACTCAGCTTAATTCCCTTAACTTCCAGTTGTACACCAAATTGCACAATTTTTCAAGCTCTTTCCTTTTCAATCTAAGGCCAAAAGAATTATAGGAATTTACATCTCATCCAATGTCCTTTTATTTTCAATTTTCATTTAAAAAATCTTGGCATTACGATTTTATTTTTCTATCTTCCATCATCATGCTTTGAATTTAATAACCCATGTGTGATAAAACCATATCTCAGATTATACCTGAACATCATCTTTCTTGCAGAGATGTAAACAATCAACCAAAGCTTAAACACTCTTTCCATAATTCACATACAAATCCAGTTTAGATGGCCAAATATTTTGGAAAAAATGTTCTATAGAACTCTTTCAATCCATCATTAAGACCTACGTAATTTATATACAGACCAATAAAGACAGAGGAATGTTATTTTCAATTTCAACAAACACATCTATTTAAGACACATTACTCAAATATAAAAAGGAGTAAATGTAATACAATACACACGAGTATAATAAAAACATTTTAATCTCTCGCTCTCAATTAAAAGTAATAAAGTGGAAAATTTTAAAAATCAATTTTAGAGCAAAGCACAACAGTGCTCACTAAATTAAATTGAAACAATTCCACAATCCACTCTGTTTGTTGACTTACACTTCCTTGATTTTTATATTCCTACATGTTACACAAAATATTTGCAATTTACAAATTTGAAGTTAACCTTTAGATATATTTACGTGTTCTATTATTATTGTTACAGGCCAAGATCAGATTCCATTGCTTGATGTTATTATCTTGCATTACTATTTTAACCAGTAAAGAATAAAATAAAAACGATGAATAAAAAATAGTTTCATTTATTAGTGAAATCTTCAGCAATTTCTATCAAAAATTGACACACACAATTTGTGGTCATAGAATGAACATGTAGCAATAAGAGATAATATTTTACCAGGTTCTTTAAGATTTACATCCGATACTATAGACCTTACTTCTGCGTCTGTCCAAAAACACCAATCACATCCATAAGCAATACTTTTGTGCTCTTTATAGACAGTTACTACTTTAGGATTTATCACGTCTTCTGCATTAATAACACAAAATCCTCCGTACATGCAAGCTGCAAGAAGATGATCAAAGTTTTGGGGATCCCACTTCAGTCGCCAAATTCCACCTATAAGAGTGGTAGATGAAATTGGTTTTCTTAGGTTCCTTGTGTCCCAACATCTGAGCTGTTCATCATAGCTAAATGAATAAATAGGATATGGAAATATATATTAATCTCATAATACTTATGGTATGTACTGAGATCTCTGAGCTAATGCTTGCATACAATACCTGCCGGAAACAAGCAAGTGCTCTTTAGAATCATTGCAACGAATACTAGTTACTCCCATTTCATGAGCTTTATTCACCAATACCGGATTGTGAATACCTACTCTTGAATCCAAAACTAAAAACTTGTTATCATCACCACCTGAAAAACAAATACTTGATTGTGAAGCAGGATAAACAACAATCATAGAAACTTTAATTTGGCATAAGAGGATAGATATATTTAATCTTTGATTAAAAAATAATTCTAAAACCAAAAATATTGTGAAACAAATAACACCAAAAGAAATGACATACCACTGTATGATATAGATGGATTCCAATAATCAAAAGCAGCTATCCAGGCTTCGTAACCATGGAGCACATGACAATCTATTAAGATCAGAGTGGAATTTATGAACTTCAGTAAACTGATTCCTCCATGTGAGTCACTAACAACAACTTGGAGTGATTCATCTCCATTACGTTCTTTCTTACTCACATTCCAGTCAAGAGATAGGGCTAAGACCATGTCATCTGGAAACACTTTCACTTTAGTGAGTAATTTAAGAAAATGATGAAACCGTGTTTCTTCTGGCAAGTCAGGATTTTCAGATAGTTCAAACACTAATATTTCTCCTTTTGCAGTAGCTGCAGCTAATACAGTTTTGTTTTCTACCCTCTTTGGACACCATTTTGTGTCCAAAACTGCATCAACTTCCAATGTCTGCACTTTGTGGGTTGCAAGACATCTATCAACAACCATGAGGTGCAAAGACCCTAACTTTTCTTGTTGACATGTGGTTTTTATTTTATCTATCTCTCCATTTTCTTCATCTGAGCAATCATAAGTCTCACTATCATTTTCTACCAAATGGTATGTTCCACATACAAATACATTAATATATGGATCCACTGGGCACCATTCCACTGAATCTGCACTGTAGGTAGTATCCCAAACTTGAAGTGTAGTAATGTTACAAGCAGACATAACAAGAAATATAAATCTTCTGGACTGAAAAGGACAAAATTAGAGTTGAATACACACTCAAAATAATTTGTGCCTGAAAAAAATTGTTAATCATATTTATACTAAAGTTAGTATAAAAATGTATTTGAATTAAATAAAAATTGTTTTCCATTCCATAACTAATCAATTCAATCGCTTATTACTTTTCACGAACGATCAATAGAAGTAAAAATTCTCTTAAGGAATCAGTGATCCTACATACTTCACAAAAGAAAGTAAATTTTTAGCTAACCAAATTATACAAAAAATGTAAAAACTAAGAATAATTTTCTTCCAATAACATATCCTCAAATATATTTTAGCCAATTCCTGAACAACTTTATCATAAATCTAATTTAAAACAAGTAAAAAAAGCCCCTTTTTAGAATAGCCAAAAGAGCAATTTTAAAATTAAATCACTTTAAGACCATTCTTTCATGGATATAGTCATAATTGACAATGAAGAACAGGTTTACAGCCAACTCTTTATTTCTACTAACTATGAGATTTTCCCAAGAATTTTTGTTTTGGAGAATATTTTTATTAATACTTTATTTAATGAAAAGAATTGTTTGTCATGAAGCAAACTAATTATATTAGCAATTTTGTTTTAAATGACAATCCAAATGAATCCTCAATTTATATAATCATTTTTTAAGAAAAACATTACGAAAAAATAAATATACATTTTACTTGATGTACTATCAATTAGCAATATAAAAATGACATAATAATTGGGTTATATTTGCATTCCTAAGAAACTGATAATGCACACCCTAAGTAAATAACACATTTAATTAACACTATAAACATGATTCTACAACATATGAAATGACAACTTAATTTGCAAGTTTACTAATAGCTTGTGTTCATTATTGTCAGCATCAACATTTGTTTAGTTTAATTACCTACATTTTTAAGGATGGTTATTTTTCACACTCATCTTTACTCTTCACATTTCTGATTTTAAAACAATCTAAATAAAAATATACACTGACCCTTGTACTATTCCAAAAAAAGCTACAATACAGCAATCAGAAAAACAGTTCACAAAAATACCATGCTCGAGAAGCTGTCTTTATAGAATGTTAAGACTGAAACCGTAATTCACAAATAATACACATTTTCAGCTTAATAATATTTATTTTGTAACATATTTATTTGCATATTTGGTATTGAGACAATACATGTTTCTAGACTATGAAGTAATGATAATACTTAGTTATTCCTAACGGAATATTTTCATGAAGTGTCATACACTTACTGAGCAAGTGTGTGCAAAATCTCACCCACTTACAATTACACTGGTATCTCATTACACTGTCCAACCCTTTTTAGTAACTAGAATTACAGAAATTGTGAAAAATGTTATTTAGCAATGATATTTTGATTTTTAAGGGAAAATTGTACAACTGAAATTAGCTTGTGTTATGAATTTTAACTATTATACTTTTAGCCACAGTGTTCCAAAGAGCACTATCATCATGCATTAATAGTGTGTCCTGCAATAGTCCCATTGAATTACACTTTCAAAACATTCTGAAAATATAAGAGATGAAAATCATTAACTTAATAGTTACTACTAAAACACAGATCAATATATGACACATAACAAATGAAAGTCTAATAAAGAGAAAAGATAACTATAGGATTGTAATTTCTGTTGTTCATTACAGCTTTTTGAAAATTTTATTGGTATTCAAAATTTCAAGATGGATCCGATTGGTTGAGTACAATCGATATAACCAAAAGGGGGTGTACAGGTTGAGTTGAGATACTTGCTTTTAAGGAATTTAACACACGCATTTCAGTCATGCCTAATCAGTCACTAGTTGACAAAATGAAGGCTTTATTGGCCAGGAACTGATACGATGATGAAGCATACTGGCAATACAAAACCATATTTCTAGAGGATTAAAAGATATGGTTCTCCACAACACAAGGAATAAAAAAATTCAGCTAGATTAAGAAAAAACTGTTATTTTTGTATGAAACAATTCCAAAATTCAAACTTATGGCAGTCTAAAAACCCACCAGTAGTTTCATCACCTCTTAGAATATATTAAACATTACTGTTCACCAATTTGTAATGGACACAAATGTACAAGCACATGAGAAAACTTTTTCTTATATGCCTTCTAATGATTTTACAAATATTTACACATATACTTGGAGAATTAACAGAAAAAAATCAGAGGAGCTTGCCCTCACTCCGAATACATCTTTGAATAACAAATAATAATGTAGTTTTCAAATATTCAATACTTTTATTTACAATGAAATTATAAACTTATATACTGCTTTGTGTAAATTGATTGCTATTACATTTAAGACAACAGAATAATTTTATTATTTGAAATATTTTGACAAAAAAGTGCTTCCTTTGCTGATACTTAGGATTTACAGCTGATAAATTTGAGCTTGATTACAGAAAATTAATTTGATCAAATTGTAAAAATCCAATATAGCATATTACAAAGATATTTTAATTGGGCATCTGTTCACAGAAAAGCTACCATCTATAGAAGCAACTTCACATGATATGTTATAATACATTACATAACCTATTTTTAATCATGTATTGAATAGTAGATTTACATATTTATATGGATGTTAAATTAAATTAATATTTGTGATAGAAATATCAATGAAGAGAAATGGGCTGATTCCTTTCAATATATTGGGCTTCCTTGTCAACAAACCTTGATGAACTGTTAAGTTTTTCACCTCTGAACTATTTTCTAATAAAGGCTTTCAATAATGAATTGATCCTACACTTTAATGCAATTCACTTTTTTGTATTTGTACTAAGCTCAAAGAAGCTCAATAATTGGGGGCAGCTTGATATTTATCTGATAGAATGTCCACTATAAAAAAAGTACAAGGAAAGTAAATTCAACCCATTTAAATGTAGAAGTATATAAATATATCCAGTTATTATATCATTTCTGTAAATTTGTCTATTGTTCAAAACAATTAAACATGTGTAAGAACTACACATTAAATTTTACGGATTCCTGAATTCAAATTTGTTTTTCATTATTTGTGGTCTTTTAATCTATTTGTCTTCACTTCTTTGTCTCGTCTTTTCTATTTCTATCACTCAGAACGTCTTTTATAAAATTCATTATATTTAACAATATCTAATGTAGTACTTTATTACAGAGCGTACTCTGTATTCTCCTCTAATGAAATTACTACCCAAGGACTTTCTACTACAATGTCTTTCAGCTCAGAAAGAAGAGACGGGAGCATTGTAATTTGTCACAATACACTTTGATGTGTATTTTACTTAGTGTATCCTAACCTCATTTACTTCATTGATTACAGAAAGACTAATTGGGCTTTACTTCTCATATACACTGGGAAAATTGTATCGTATACCCATGTTCAGACAATTCTACAGATCATACAGCCAATTATTGCATAGGCCACCTTATATCAAAGTACAAAATCTAGTGAAGAGGTTCTACAAATATCAGGAACTTAGCCATGCTACTTTTCATGGTTATTACTTTTTAAACATCTTTACAAAATACAATCAGGGGTCCAATCAGCATAGATTTCTCACAACTAAGAAGCAAAGAAATTTAAGTTTTCAAGTTAAGATTTACTTTTGTGAAAACTCTAGAAGAATAAAATCACTAAATAAAAAATATGTTGCTTCAAACACACACAATTTAAGTTGTCTACCAGAACTTCACAAAATATTTAAGTTTCTTTTGAAAACTTTGAAAGTTCCTCAATTTCCAAAGGAATTTGTACCAAAAGAGGCATTTTACTTACAAGAATTGCTTAATTGTTACAAATACAAAATCTATCATAAGAAGAACATGGATGAATTTATTAAGGAGTTTGTTTTTGACTAACATCAATTTGGATCACTTCTTCAGAATTCCATTATGTTATTGACTGTCATGCACTCACAAATTCATGGTTGGAATGAATTTGTAATGAAAACTTCATCAAAATTCAAGTGAGTTTATTTGTACAATGTCCAATTAATTTTCTTTTTATGGAAATGACATTTAGAATGGAAAAGCACATAGGTCAAGGTGATCAATGTGCATGAGGTATGAACATGCACATGCATTTGGAATCAAAAGTAATTATATTTTCAGCTTTCTGTCATTTCATTGCTATTTCAGGAACCAAAAGATGGGGGAGAACTGTACTCAAAGTACTGTTGTGATTTGCAGTAATTTAACACTTTTAATATTACCTTTTACCCGATTTTTAAAACAATTGTTACTTTCTTAATCAGACATTTTACAAACAAAAATCTCTTGTATTTTGAAGGGGTTTTTACCAATTTTATTGCAACTGTTAACTTGTAAATGCATGGCTGTCAATAACTTAATGGAATCAGTAACAAGTGACCTAAATGTATGAATTTACCAATTGAAACACATGCATTTGAAATAATTGTAATATTCCAATTCAACATGTACTGCGTTTTGCAAAAAAATCCTTTCCAAGTTAACTTGTTTGACAAAGACATACTTACAGAGTTGATATTGAATAATATAAAATAAATATCGATTATTAAAATAAGAGTTCCTTTTTATTAAAAAGAGCTGAAGTTCTTTAAGTGTACTTAAAGATAAGAAAGATTGCTTGTTCTGCACAATATATGATTATTCTGAGCTTAGTGAAGTTAAAAGGATATTAAAAGAAAAATCTACGAAAAGAAAAAATGTAAAAATTTAAATAGGAAAACAAAAATAAGATCCTTAAGTCCCAAAACTCTGATTTATAGATAAGGGCATTGAAAAATTCATAAAATCAAGTACATTTGTAAACCTGACAACAGGGTAATGGGTAATGAAAAGGACTGAACTGCAAGGACAATGTGGGAAACATTATCTTGGAAAAATAAAGCAATCTTAGCAGAATTTAAATAATCCCGAGAGAATTTAATGGTAATTCTTCGAGAGCTGATTACTTATAAACATGAAAACAATTCGAATATGATCTTCATAATGAAAATGTAGATCATCAATAAAACTATTCAATCTCTGTTTACATATCTGGAAAAAAGTTTGAAGTCAAAAGAATTATTACAATGTTGCATATCAGCAGAAATTGAAGCAAAACTGCAAAATTCAACAAAATTTCCTTAAAATAGAATGTTACAATATGAAATATACCACACCTTTGATTAGCAAATGCAACAATAAATAAATAAAACCAAATTTTCTGCCAGAATTTGCTTGTGTGATAAATCATTAAAATGTACATACTAAAATAAACTTCGTTATTAGTCATTTATTAAAGAGTATTTAAAATTGGAGTGAGCAATTTGAAATAAGTAATTTCTTGAAATGAAAAATAAATCCTTTTCTTTCCACATCCGGCTAAAACTTGCCTACATTACTTTAAAAGATTAGGTCTTTGCCCCAAAGACAATAAAAAAAAACTCTAAATTAGGGAGTCGCTTCATTTTCAAATCAATTTTTCTTTGTATCTATTCATGAATTGAATATTTTGTGGAATACTTCAATTTGCAATGTACTTTTTGTTCAATGAAGATTTGAACTTCAGCAAAGAATGAATGAAAGAAACAAGCCAAAAACAACCACCTTGTATCAACAATTATTTTCTATTCAAATGTCACCTTACAACACACACATCTCCTCTCAATTAGATTAATCCTTTTAGGAATTTAGATACAATACAAATGTGATAAGTATAGTCAGATATGCATTGATAAATACAAGTCCAATATTGTTTCTCAAAACTTTCCTTTGAAATACACCACAAACAAGCACACACAAATGTATTTTATGCTCCATTTCAAATACATCATTCAAACTTTCCATTCTTTCATTTATTCACAATTATGAACACAGCTGCAACAGAAATGTTAAAGTGCTACAATACCTGAGAGTAAATATCTTACTGGTTTATAAGTAAAACAAAAATCACTGGTCAAAAAAGCAGTTTACTTTTAATATTTCACAAAGGCAATTATACTTTCATTCGTCAACTGATACATTACTGCCCTTAAAATCTATGGGGAGGGATGACAAATCCAGTCTGTTGTACAAAAGTAGGAATGGTTGATACGTTTTTGGCTGCTATTGTATGAGCCTTTATCAATAAATTTATTCACATCTTTACATATTTGAAAATTTCTTTCAAACATTACTTTAACAACACCAACTCTGCTAGTTTTATGATTTGATACATTAGGAATGATGTCCAGTATAGTTAATGGCTCCAGTTATACAAACACTATTGAACTAGGAAGCATAAGGCATTACAAATAGAGGAACATTTTCAGTAGCATAGGTATTTAAATATAGAAAATAAAAAGGAGAATTTGATTGGGAGACTATTCCCTGCCAATACTAACTGTTTCTATAAAAACTAGATTCTCTTTAAATGCCCAAGATTTGTATAATACATTACAGCCATGTTATCATTTCTTCACAAATAAATGTCTTAAATACATAAAGATAGAGTACGCAAGAACACAGTTATTACACTTACATGAAAAAATGAATTAACAGCACAGGAATTCAACCATTTTAATTAAAAAATAGTTAAAGAGCATTTTCACAGATAGCAAGAATGTATTTACATTAAAATAAGCATTAGACCTAAAACATGACCTAAGATTTGATAGAATGTGAAGTTTGTACCAAAGTGTTAAATCCTGGAGGTTTCGGAGGGATTTCTCTTTGCACTTGTTATTTCATGAAATATAATAGAAGAATATTTCTAATTTTTAATAAGCAATATCAACATATTATATATTACAATTTTCATATGCAATAACTATTTTTTGTCATGAATACTATTTATGAGAGTTTGGGGGTCATTTCTTTTATAAAATACCTTGAAATCTTCAATTTCAATACCTTGTTTCAGCCACAAAAAAAAAAGTGTGTTTCCCTAAGTATCTATGGAATATGTTCAAAAATGCTTGTTTCAATTTTGTTTAAGATTCTCTGACATTAGTAAAATTAGACTTCAAGTAACTAAATAATGGATTTCAAATAAAGAAGGTAATGACAACTCAACTGAACTAGTCAGAAGTGACATTTAGGAACAGAAAAGAAAAGAATAAATAAATCACTGATTATTGATCAAAGAAGTGAAAATTGCCATTTAATTAATGAGTAGAAAAAAAAAAAAAAAAAAGCACAAGGGATGAAGTTTTAAATAAATTTGAGTTTCTCTTATACAAAAACAAGCAGATAAACTAACAAACCTCAATTCCCAAGTCAGATATATATATATATATGACCAGTCCATCAGTAGCACTTGGGATAATGTAAAGTTGTACGTGTGTGATTTTGTGGGAAGTGGTATATGTATGTATGTGTATATATATATATATATATATATATATATATATACACACACACACATACATACATACTTGATGGACTGGTCATTTTCCCAAGCGTGACTTAAACACACATGATTATTATATTTACATAATACATCGCTTTTTTAACTTATTCAGTTATTTAATTATTACCCTTGTTTTATTTTCATTAACTGTTATTGTTTTATTTTTAATTTTCTCATTTTATTTTTGATCCTTTTAAAGTGCAGTTCCCATTTCATAACATTGTCCAAGACGACTAAGGGTGGATTTTAATGAAATGTCTGTTTATAATTCTTTCAACTTTAGAACACTGCCCTTTAGTGTAGAAAATAATTTTATGTAATGACAAAAGGAAATGGCTCATTTTTATATGTCATTTTTTTGCATTTTTCTTTGCTTCTGACTAATAAGTCATTTTTTCCCTTTATCAACATTTTTAATGCATTTTTTGCTAATGTCATTGATTTTTAATATAATTTTATTGGTACTTGCTTCAAATAATACTTACAAGATGGAACGAATGGTCTCCACAGAATTTCCGAGTTCCCTATGCAATTTCTTCACTCAAATATTGTAATGTCAGCTGTTGTGAGTACTACAAAATCTAAGATTCTTGAGATGCCAATCAGCATCATTATTCGGCCTATTTCACGATAAATAAAGGCAGAGACTTCCTGGTCAAGAGCAGTCCAAACCAAAAATTTGCAAGCTGCATTCGCTTGAATGACAGGAAAAAGCCTTGATTACTTCAGTAAAATATCCTACAGTTAGAGTTGTTCATCTGAACTGGTTTCGACCACATTTTTTAATATCATTTTCTTTGCTTTAAGGGCATTTTAAAAATGTTTTAAGGGCATTGTAATGACAATTTTTGGCAACGTTTTAAGTCATCAAAATCTGCACCCTTTTGATGACAAAGCTTCGACTTACACGATTAACATAAAACAGCCAATATTGTCGAAAAGTTTATGAGACAAAAAGAAAAAAATGAATACAAAACAATTTATTGAAGAAAATTACTTAGAATCTAAGGGGCAAATACTAAACATTTCCTTTTAAAAGAGCTTGACAACAATCCTTTTGCAATTTCTTAGTGTGTTCATGTCATATTTGGTAAAATTATTGCTCAGTGAAACACATTCAACATAACTGAATTGGGAAAAATACTGGCAATGCCCATGGATGGTTGTGGTATGCCCTGTCTGTGCTGCAGGAAAATAACTCATATTAGCATATGACAAAAGATTTAATAAATAAATACTAAACGTAAAATTTGCTAGTTTTCTGAAACTTCCCACTAAAAGATTATGCATGAATCAGAACACTTTATTAAGTTTCTAAATTAGCAGTTCATCATCCTGAGTTTCATGGAATTCTACAGGACCAATATAATTTGTAACCCAATTTTATACAAATAAGACTCTTCTCTTAACTCAATATGTTCAGAATTTATAGCTTCATTAACAAAATAAATAAAAAATAGTATTTAATAAATTTATCCACAACAATTTTCCCTGCACAAACTACTTCCAAAAACTCTCTTAAAAGTCATTTTCTTAATGCACTTTGAAGAAAAGGTCTAGAAAATTAATATGTAGTGAAATACTACATAAAAACATTGTAGAAGAAATTTTTTCACAAGAATTTTCAAACTCACGTTAACCTATGTAATTGAACTAGGAACTATGTATTCCTACAATGGAAGAAGAAGAAGAAGGGGGGGAAGAAAAAGAAAAGAAAATACAAAAGAAAAGAAGCTTATTATCAATACAAAAGAAAGTAGGATAACAATTCTCCTTTTAAAAAGACCCCAATATCTTTAATTTTCTCAATGTGTATTGGAAAAACATGAAACATCTGATGCACAACAATAAATTATACCAACTATTTAGACATAATTACTCCTTCTCATGGACCCACTTTGTCTCGCAATAATATTGAAAAGTAAATAATTAATTAGGTTCACTCTTTGAAGGTTTTGGAGCAACAATACACATTCCAACATTACTTCCAAGCTATAAAACACATGAAAAACTTGTTGGAAATGTTGATGTAATGGGTTTTACGTACAGAAAAAGTTCTTTGGAATTCTTTGAACTTGCCTTCTGCTATTATAAAAATGTTCTTTAACACAAATCCAATCTAATATTTGATTACTAATAACAATTTTCAATACATAATTAAGAATCATTTAAATTAACATTTGAAATATGAAATATAACCTTTAAAGACTATTCTTCTGAAATGCCTGTGCTGCCATCCGCTCTTCCATTCCCATGAAAATTTACAGACCACAACTTGTTTCTATAGACATCTCCTGTTAGTAGCTGAGCTGTAGATGTAATCATGTTCTGAAAAGAACATCTACAATAACGTAAAATGATTTGGATTTCAACCATTTGCAACAGACCCTACAAATGTAATTGATATTGCAATCATCAGTATCATTCATTATATCAATATCTTAATACATTCTTATTTGACCAAGTAGTATGATTCCAAAGATTTTCTTAATGACACCTTCAGGTTTACTTACGGTAAAATGTAGCACAGTGATTTCACAAACACTCACCACAATGCTTCTCACATTGTTTGTGTTGTTATTTGTGCAAAAAAAAAATCTGAATTTACTCTCATGTGTTTGCTTGCAAAACCATGTATACTCATTTAACAAGAAACAAAACTTTTACAAAAACACTAAATGTTTTATTCCAAATTACTGATAAAAATATATAAGTGCTTACATTCTATCATTTCTACTGCCTCAAAAATACATTTATAATTGCTTTCATGATTGTTAATAATGGCATGGTATATAGCATTTTGTTCAGTTTTGTAGTTCCTCTAGAAATAAGATTCACAACTGTATCACTATGAGATTTGTACTATGAACTGTATACTGCACTAATAAACTACTGTACTGTAGAGTCATAACTTACTGCCACATCAGTGTTACAAGACCACATAACACTGACTTGAAATAGTATACATACTTAGCATTTGCCTTTAACAGCATAGGAAGACAGTACTGTACAGGCCAAAGGGGTTATGTTCATCTACAAAATAAAATACTGTAAAATAACTTGATAATAGAAAATTATATGCCTAAATTTATGAAAAATGGCTTCAGATTTAAGGTGCTGATTAAAAGGTCTTCTAAGAATTGTTTTGTCTTTTGTTTACATTTGTAAAAATATGTTTTCAGATCCTTGTCATTTACATTGATTATTGGTGCATATCATTTTTAATGAAACAGACAATAAATTAACAATCTTCACTCAATAAAACATTTAAATAAACATGTCATTTGGGATCAATAATCCACTTCTTCACACTAAAGTTTAAAACAAAAAACCTATACAAGCCAATTCTGTTATATAAAAATTCTTCCTAGCACAGCATCTGTAAAGCATGAAAAAAATAACATTTCATCTTTGAAGAAAGGTCTAAAGCATTAAGCTTTTATACCCAAAACTTTGTTCATTTCTCTGATCAATAAAAATGAACACCTTGCTGTGTAAAAGTATACGAAGCTCTATGTATCTTTAAATACACCTGTAGGAATTTATGTAAAAAGATTGCTCAAAATTGAATGGAATAATTAAGTAGCACTCAATCTTCTTATGCTTGTGGCACACACCATTGCAAAGAAAAATTAGTTATGGTATCAGTGAACACATAACTTGATTAAATTCCATGATAATTTTTATTTTCATATATTTTATACCCAGGCACAGCCATATACAACCTCTGAATCATGGATGTCACACTAGAGGGCACCAGTTAGCCAAGTGGAATTTGTTCATCTTTAAGAGGTAACTTTTAAAATACATTAAACTTGTACTGTACGCTCAGTATACAATATTAAATCTTAGAAAAGAAAAATGAAATAAAATGAAAGAACATGAAAAAGTTCTTGTATATATTGAGAAATTGACTTGCATGTAAAACAATCTGTAAATACAAATCTTCTGACTAAATGAAATTAGCTAAATTTCTAGTTTGATTCCTCTCAAACTTGCCACCAAACAAGGCTTATCTACCACTGGTACAATATCTATCTACATCATTATATTATGCAACCATCAACATACACAGGCAAGAGAAATTTTAGTGTGGAAGTATAGAAAGTCAGACATGAAGCTAAGAAATTAAATACCTAGGGACATAAACTTCCCATTTTATGGAATGTATTTTCTTATAGTGCAACTGAGCATAGACTTGTTTGTATAACACAAAATAAGTTGTGGTAAATTTGAGCAATGTTGTTTCAGATTTGCAGGAAGTTTCACTTGGTTCCATTAACATTCTTTTTCTGAATCCCCATACTTCTATTAATAGTTTTAAGTAAACCCGATTCATTCTTAAATATTTAATACAAGATTTGTACAAACTAATAGTAAGTTAAAATGTTTTCTTCTCCATTATGATTGAAATCATCATGGATTAGGCTGAATGTCTATTCTGAAAAGATTAGATGATCCCCATGTTTCCTTCAAAAATGAAAATCCTACAATTTTTTTTTAAGGAAATCAGAACAGTAAAAATTAAAATGCTAATTAAGGACAATTTCACTGATGCCTGTTTTTAATGGTTGCACTCTTACCGCAAGTTCCATTCATAATGATTACATCATGTTTTTCACAAAAAGTTATGTTCATAAAATAGAAAACATTTCTACAAAAATGTATTTTCATGGTATGAATGAATTCTTTGTTCTTGGCTATAAAATGTCATTCTAGAATATATATTTTTCTGAAAACCCTGTATATAAACAAAGGATTACCAGTTGTACAACTGTAGTAAGAACAGACAATTAGTGTAAATAGAACATGGCCACCTTATAAATTGTTGGATCTTGTTCACCACCCACCAGACAAACGTTTCTCCAACAGATTTTGAATGGGATTACACAATGCTCTTTTTGAACGCAGAGAAATCTTCCTTCAGAAGTGTTTTGTAATTACATTCACAACTACTGTTTGAAAAACATAAAGCAATTTTAAAATTCAATTTTCTTCCCACTTGTGGAAAGAAAAGAAGAAAACAAAACAAAAAACAACAACTGCAAATTAAAAATTCTAACCCCTGATACCAAGAGCAAGACTAGAAATTCAGGTGCTACATTTGTATTGCACAAGTTTGGAGTATTAATAGTGCAACATTAGCCCATTCTCATCAACAATCTGAAAAGATATTTCTGTAATTTTTTGAGTCACACTTGGAAGAACAATGGTACACAAATATAACTATAAAATAAATTCAGGTCACAGAATATTGGTGTATGATTGAAATAACAGGAGATTAAAATTTTGCCAAGTAATTTAAAGCACTGAAATGCTAAGGATCATTTGCATGTGAAAAGGAGAATTATTTCTTCTGCATATATTCTTCAAGAAGACTATGCAGAACAGCATCAAATGATATGTCTGGGGTACCCGAAGGTCATTGCCTTGCACTTCGTTCAGTCTCCATTAAACATTCACGAACTAGAATTCTAGCATGGACAATACCACGTTTTAGTCTTTCAGCAGAACTTTTACTCCCTGCATAGGTCGGTCGAATATCCTTTCCCATTTCTTCAATAACTGCCAGTAACTGAGCATACTTTGACTGACCAGGTGGTGCAGGAGGTACAGATGGCATTTGTGGCTGTCGAACAACTGTTGCTGGACTTCCAATTGTTCCACTGGTAAATGTACCAGTAACTGATGGAGAAGACATTAAATCTGGAGCCACCATTCCCGCAGAGCTAGCCGTTAGGGGCGAATCCACAGCTTGAATATCATCATCCATTATTGAGATTCCAACCAACATAGACTTATTGTTTTAAATCAGCAATTTCTTCCTCCTGAAGGTATGTGAATATTGCCTTAACACTGAAGGAGATTCTTAAATAACTAATACAAAAGCAGGGCTCAGTAAGAAACAAACAGGGGAAAAAATATTTAACAAATTCAGAACGCGGGAATTTTCATACTTGCCACGATTTTTTGAGCAACCCACCTTTCAACTATCTTCTGATTTCCAGAAGCATAAGTCACCTTTCTCTGGTAATTCTAGCCTGGTGTACAGAGAACGAAATTACCCGTTCTTGATGAACAAAACGTAACTGCAAAAGAACAAAACCCTTAAACTGCACTTTATTATTAATTGAGATGTAGAGCGTCAATTATAAATAATTAACAGAAAATGATTGTCTTGTACTGGCCAAGCAATACTCACTCTAAACAAATATACTAGTAGCGAAAGTTTCAAAAACGCTCAAAAGTAACCCATCTATCAACACATATAAGAACAATCACACAGAGTGTAACGAGTGTACCATGTCTCAGAATACATATATGTTATTTGATTATGACCACAACGAACAACTCTTGAACACTCTTATTCGAGTTTTATTAGCTGTCATAAATATCTTTGGTAGTCGACGTTTGTGATTTCAGCGCTCTACCTGTCAGAACAAGCACTATTTCTACCATTGCAACGTACATTAAGCAATGGATGGCGGGAAATTTAATTTCATAAGCACATCCAAGAATATTAGTAATACGTTTTAATGTTTTACATCTTACATGTTTCATAGTACTACAGATCACCAAATAGATGCGAACATTGTATATCAAGTCAGTTAAAAAAATTAGCAGAGCAACACGAATCACTGTCGTTTCGCACTTGTTTTATGAGGCAATCTGCTATCGTGTTGAATCGTAAGAGGTAATCTTATTCTAAGTATCTTGGGGCCATCCATAAATTACGTAAAACAATTGGAGTATTTTAAATACCCTCTCTCATCAAACAAAATGGGACACATGGGACAAGAGGACAAATGGGACAGGTGTGCAAAATGGGACAGGGGGAATCGGGACACAGGGCAAATGGAACAATGGGACAAATTGGTCAAGATGGGGCAGAGCAGGACAAGGAACAAAGTGAGAAAGAGGGACAAAATGAGACTAGGCGAAATTGGACAAGGGACTAATGGGACTGTTAAAAACGGGACTAGGGGGCAAAACGGGACAAAGGGCAAACGGAAAAGGGAGACTAATTGGGCAAGTGGGATCAATGGGACATGGGGACAAAATGGACGAATAGAGATAAAAATGACACGGGCCAAGTGGGACAAAAGGGACATATTTGTCCGAAGATTTATGAACATTGGTAAAATCTAAACCTGAGAGTCCGCTAAAATATTTTAATGGACTCTCGAGCATTTTAACGGCCGTTGCTATGGACGCGTTCTTAAAGCGTGTTTTAGATGGTTGGTTGCTAAGGAGCTAAGGGCTTGTTTAACAACGAAAATAACAAACAATAAATTAAATCACAGAAAAGAGGAAAAAGCAAAAGGCAGGGGAGATGAAGAGATGAAGAAAAATAAACGATGAATAATAAGAAAATAAAAAAGAAAGATAAAGGAGAGGAAGGAAAGAAAGAGGAGGAGAATACAAAAAGGAAGAAGGGGGCTTCAAGTAAGGAGAAAATCTTGTCTTTTATACTAGTGATAAAACAGCACAAACTTTCTCACCCGCATTTCCACACAAAATTACGCGAAAAGTATTCAAATTTTTGAAAAATTGTACACGACCTTTTTCAAAATCAACCTTTAAGGAACAGATTTCAATAAGGGGAAAAATCTCTATCTCTAATACTTTGACTGTAGGAAGACTCGGAAAAAAATTTGAACTTTTACAATTTTCGAAAAATCAGGGTTTTCAACGAAAATGAAACCTGCACCATTCTCTTAAACATCCTTCACACTATCCAACAAAAAATTTTAATAAAAAGTGATATATTTCTTTAAAATTTAGGAAATGTCCTATGGGCTTCGTATAAAGTACCCCTCAACATTAAAATATCGGTTTCAAATTTATGGAGCCGCGACATCAGTCAGATTGATTGGGGAATATCAATTTTAGAGAAAATCGGCTGAACGTTTCAGCCGCTAGCGTTGTACACAGACAGATACGTTTTGCCATCATTCATTTTTTTCGGTATTAAGGACCCACAAAACATGGATTCTGGCTACATCACGTCCTAGAGGATTTTTTCCTCTAAATTAGCAACTGGATTTAACCTCTTTTTCGTTATCAGGGCCCTGTAATAAGGGTTCCTGCCGAAGATTCGTCGGTAAAACATCTGTCAGGGAATAATGCTAGCGGCTAAATCGTTCAGCCGACTTTCTCCAAAATTGATATTCCCCAATCGATCTGGCTGATTGTCGCGGTACCTCAATTTGAAACCGTTATTTTAATTTTGGGAGTACTTTCCATGAAGACCCTGCGACATTTTCAAAATTTTTACAGAAAAATGGCTCCATAGTTTTTGATGAAATTTGTTGGATAGTCTGAAGGTCGTTTAAAAGAACGGTGCAAGTCTCATATTGGTTAAAAACACAGATATTTTGAAAATTGAAAAAAATTCAAAATTTTTTACAACTACAATTATGAAGATACATTTTTTTTCTTAATGAAATGTGTTCATGAAAAACAGATCTAAAAATAATGTCTTGTTCATCTTTTCGAAAACATGAGTATTTTGTAGGAAATTTTGTTTCAAACAGGGAATTTTCATTTTCTTTAAACAATTTTTTTCTTAAAAACGGCAAGAAATATTTTGAATAAATTGGGACCTTAGTTGGAATAAAGGCTCTTAAGAAAATGGTGCAGATCTCATATTCGTTGAAATGCCTGATTTTTCGAAAACTGAATAAATTAAATTTTACAATTACAAATTAAACAATTTTCGGCGTCTTCCTACAACTACAGTTGTGAAGATACGATTTTTAAAAAAAAATAAAATGTGTTCATCGAAAACATCTTCAATTAAGGTCAAGTTGAATTTTTCCAAATTTGAGTATTTTTTTAGTATTTTGGCGTCACACTTAGTCGCACCATCTGAAAATTCTGCGCTTCGTGAACATAAAAATGAAAGGTGATTCCAATGAGTTGGATGCTACGTAAAATAGAATTTGTATATTATTTCATATTTTTTTGTTCGTTTGTTACTTTGGAGCTCTTGTTATATATTTAAAAATTAATCTTTTAGAAATTATTTAAAATCTATTTGAAATAGTATATGAAATAAAAATTGCTAGCTTTCACGGAATATCAGATTGGAATGCAACAATGGCATTTCGCGTTGTAACTCGGGAATTTATGTGAATAAGTCTCATTGTTGTGACATGATTTAGCTGTATTAAAACCAGTTATAGTTGTCAAATTTGTGGTGACATTTGCTTGGAAATATTTAGTTTTCGCACCTAATGTTCTACCATTCATAATGAGTACACTGCGGAACTTCATGCGAGTTTTTAGTGATTGTGCATATTGAAAGGAAATGTATTTGACTTTATCACCAAAAACAAAACAAAAGTAGCCCTTTTTTATTTTGCATATTTCTGTTTTTTCTTTTCATTAACTGCATATTTATACTGTTTATACTATTTATACTGTATGTCACTATATATCATTTTTACTCTTTAAAAACGCTAGTAATAACTGAGATAAAGTGATCAATATTTCATTAAAGATATCAATATTTTCATTAAGTAATATTGTATTCTTTTAATATAGAGTAGTGAGTCCAAAGACTATTTGGTTTCTCCTTCGCTGATTTGCCAGAAAAGTAAGCAAATCAAACATTTTTACGATATGGAATGAATGTTTTTTCACAGCAATCTTTAAAAATTAAATGCGTTCATATTTATTTCTTGATTTGTTGGGTAACAATGTTTTTATAGTAGCATTTGCTGTTATTTCTATTTCCGAAACAGAACTATATTCACTTGTGAGAAAAGTATACATCATGAATATTTCAGGTGTTTTCCTTGTTACTTTCCCGTATACGTACGTATATACGGAGTAATACACTTAGTATAGGGAAAGTTATGTAATGCTGCGCGAAAAAAACAGCGGATTTTCGACAGAAAAAAATTCATTGCCGCGCCCTGATAACGAAAAAGTTCATAAAACCAGTTGCTAAATTAAAAAAAATCCCCTAATATGTGATGTAGCCAGAATCCCTCTTTTGTGGGTCCTTGATACCGAAAAACCAATTGAAAGCGAAACGTCCGTCAATGAAGACTACTATACTGTGATTTTTCTCAAAGCCCTGCGACCCTCAAGGCCACTCAAATCCCATCTTCGCGATGGAATATGTCACGGCATTTCGCATCTTTCTCAGTCGTTCCGCTAGATTTCGCACGATCGCGACCGTATGAAACAGTGGTTGCGGTCATGCGACTTCTACCGGCAAGACCGAGAAAAGACGCGAAATGCCGTGACATATTCCATCGCGAAGATGGGATTTGAGTGGCCTTGAGGGTCGCGGGTCGCAGTTAGAAAAAGTATATAGTATATAGTGCCTAAACCATACGTAGGATTTTTTCAAATTAAAGAAACCCCTGTCGATCTGGCTCGACTCAAAGTTTTGAGATTTTGAAAGATCCCATAAAATTTGGGGTACTTTACACGAAGCCCCCGGACATTTTCAAAATTTTCTCAAAACGGCACCAAAATTTTCTTTAATTTCTTGTAAGAATAGAGTAAAATACACTTATTAAGTTGGCTAATGTCCTAATTTCACGGTTAGCTCTAGATTTTCGAAAATTGAACAAATTTGAATCGTTTTCAGCCTCTTCCAACAACTATAAAATGAAAGATAGGGATTTTTTCTTCAAATAAAATTTGTTCTCCCTAGAGAGTTCTTTCATTATGATCATGTACAATTTTTTTGAAAATTTCTGTAGTTTTCGAGCAATATTGTGTGCAATATGTAAAATTAAAAAAATAAACAAGATTTTCTCAAAAACGGATCCATTCTTTTTGTTTAAACGTTTGATAAGGATAGTACTTAATTTACTATACAAGATGACACAAACGCCATGCTGCTCTATTCTTTTGTTTTTTCAAAAATTACAAAAATGTAATTTTTTTGACTCGTCTTTCACGTCGTTAATATTTACATCAGCGGCGATTTGTTCACATTATTATATTTAGGAGTACATGTGCTCTAAATAATGTCGAGTAAAGTTTGTCGAAACCTCAATCGTTTTGTGTGTAAAGTAGCTCAAACTTCCGCATTTTCAGAAAAGCTTGAATGCCATTTTCTCATAAATTGCTCCAAATTTTTTCTTCAAACGTTTCGAACATATAGTGCTAATTGCACTCTTTAATATGAAGTAAAGGTCAATTTGGGGTATTTTTTCGCTTTTTCAAAAATTACAAAAATGTAATTTTTTTGAAAGATCTCTCACACTGTTAATATGCACAATTCCAGCAATTTGTACATGATATTGTATTGGTGAGTTGATATTCTTCAAAAGAGTTCTAATGATGTTTTTCGAAAACTCAAAAATCGTCTGTGAAAAAGTGTTTCAAATTTCACATTTACAGTAGCACTTATTCACCTTTTCTTCAATACGGCTGCAAATTTTTCAAAAAGAAAATTGCAATTTAGAACGAGATTTTACTGTTCTTTAATATTCTTAAAATAATATTTCTATTCTACAATTAGGAAACCAAAAAATTAAGAAAATGTCAAAGAAACGTACTTTGGGTCGTGATAGATGGCTGCTGGCAAGAGAATGTCAGGCAAGCAAGAGAAGGCTCGGCCTGACAGCCTTGTCTGGCAATTTTCCAATTTCATATTGTATTTGGATGCTTTACAATACTTATATCGTAAATAGCTAATATATATGTTTTGTACTACAGTAAAAAATGAAGATTTATGTAAATAAATGTTATTCGTTGCTCACTACAACGTTACCACCCAACGTTATGTTATAGGGTCATAAGTTGTGTCCAAGGCTTGTAGGTAACCATTCTTTGAAAACTTTAGTTTACATTAGATTACAATGTGAGTTTTTTTTAATGAATTTTTTCACAGTTTGGTCTACAATTCAAACATTAAGCTAATTTTATGGCTTCAGAATATCTCCAAACATAAATAAACCATGCATTAAGTGCTTTAGGATGCATTAAGTACTTTAAGGAATTCTATGTGGATCTTTTGCATTATCCGAAAAGCAGGAACATTGACTGGGTTGATCCAAAAAGTACGTCAGTGGGGATTACATTGTTCCATTCCTCTCACTAAATACTTTTGAAATTAGAAAAGAAAGAAAGTAAAATGAAAGAAAGAAAAAAGAAAAAGAAAGAAGAAAAAAGCATTAAGTAAAAGAATTCATAATTTATAATAGCATACAGCATTGATAATAGAAATACTACTTTGGAATGTGATGTAATGAATATGTGATACTGTTCTGAATAGACTAAAATTGCAATATAATGAGTGGAGAGGGAGCATTGTTGCATCTGGTCTTACCCCGAGAGTTTCTTTGTTCCTGTAATTGAAGTTTTGAATATACATGGGAGTGTCAAGTTTTTCATCATTCCTACATATCCTACAAAACAGGATGTTCCTCATTTTCATACACAGATGTATTAAGGTTCACAGACAAAAAAGAAATACTTTTAAAAAAAATTTATTCAATAGTTTAATTTTTCTTGTGAGTACAAGATATTATAAAAATCCAAAAACAGTAAACTTGGGCATTTTCTATACAGTATTTAAGTTGCATATGATTGAGCATTCACACTTGTGTACACAGTAATAGGATGTGCCCCATTTCTCACATTTTCTTACAAAGAAAATAAATTCAGTTCTTTCCGTATGTTTCTATCAGCTGCTTCACTTTTGCAACGTAAGCTTCTTTAGCAGCATCAGTTGACATGCCCTTCTTTGAATTCCAAGCATCCCACTTGGCCTTTCCTTTGAAATCCATCATTCCTGGTCTGGCTGCAACAATCAAAATCACACACACTTCAATTATGAAAACTTTAATATTTCACAAGGGTAAATCATTTAATTAATATTTATAAAATATCAATTTGTCAATTACAGAAAAATTGAAATAATCGCCTAATGTCATAATGAACTACAATGAACAAAACTTTCAACCAATAAAGAGTAAGTGATAATAATACAAAACTCAAGTTCCTGTACCAAGTTTCTCCAATTAAAATAATAGTCTCCAAATAATTTAGTTCATTTTCTCCTCAGTTTCATTTTCATATTGTTAGTTTTTTGTAAACAAGCAGAAATATTAAATCAGGGTATTTTTATTTTCAATAATGGGTACATTGTAATGAAATTTATTGTTTCAAAAAGACTGCTACAACTATAAGCTGTCTTGGATACACACATCAAAGTAGAAAAACCACGTACTTGCAAATAACCTATCCAGTTATGGATAAATTTTTATTAAAATTGAGTTTGATTTTGTGGCAAGATTTAACCTCTATATATCACAGTGGGAAATAACACCTGACAGTAAAAATGAACAGCAAAATGCTATGTCATACCAGTGTTGACATCACCAACTGTGCCTTGCTTGAATAAAGCATAGATTTCAAGAAGTTCATCATCTGAAGGGGTTTTGGCCAGTTTCTTCACGTCCTCCGCAGCTTGTTGAAATTGCTAAAAAAATTTTAAACAAAATTGTATTACTGCCGTGAGTAGAAACCCAAACTGCTACTATAAATAAGTAGATACTTTTTAAGGCCAACTACTATCAGAGACTTTTTTTTTTAATTTTAAGGTACTTAACAATTAAAATGAGAGTAAAATGGCTCCTAGAACTCTATTCATCAAGAGTGAAACAACTTTATAAATAGGTAAAATCAGATGCATCAGCAGTGTCTTTACTGTCCTGTCAACTTCAGAGGTGCAGATATGTTCCAGTCTAACACTATGATTTTCTCATTAATTTCCCCCTTAAATGTTAACCTTGGTAAAACTTCTAAAATATTAATATCAGAGAGGCTGAATATTAAATAATTTATTGCTTTGGAAACTACAAGATTATCCATCTTTGGTGTTTCCATTTACATTAAAGACATTTCCCACATGTTGCCATTACAATCAATAACTTTGTAGATGTTTCCTAAAAAACTTATTTCTAAGAATGATATAACTACAGTTTACACAAATTTCTTTGACCACATTTTATCTTCATATGCTCACAAACGTGCAAACAGACAAATCAAACTGTCAGTAGATGATAAAACTGAAAGATAAGTTCAGAATGTTTTGTTTGCTGAAAGAGCAATGCAAAGAGACTGAATAAAAGTTTTGCAATTTTAGAGATGTCATGAAAAAGTTTTGTTAGCATGAACAGGAATCTACAAGAGTAGTTTTAATTTTCATAACTGAACTTCTATCCTCTTACAAAAGGACTTATTCTCTAAGTAAGGTCAAGGAGTTTGTAATTTGTAAACGTGCATAATTTGATTTTTGAAGAAGCACAAACTAATGAGGTAAACAGTACCATAATTTATTTGTGAAGTGTGATTAGAACTTAACTGAGGCCATTCACTTTTCCCTCCAAAAATTGTCCGAAGTTCTACAAAATAAAAGTTTATTGCCAACAACAGATAACTTTGATGACTGAACACACACATACACACACACACACACACTAAATACATAGCAAGAATCAAGGTTTTAATATCAAATTTTGTTCAGTTTCAAACTTCAAGAAGAAAGAGAGCTGACTGTTTTCTCAGTATTCATTTACATTTTTGTACCTATTCCTTTCTAGTTATAGAAAACCTTAAAAGTGAAAAGTCCTTGTCTCTTTAGAACAGTACCTAGAACACCACAACCTAGGGCAGGGTTGTCCAACTGGCAGCCCGCGATGCCAATTACTGTGGCTCCCGAAAAGTTATCAGACAAATGAAATTAAAGTCCCTTTCAACCATGTCGGGAGAGAACATTGTGCACCTGGTGCACGCGCCCTGCCGGGGTCAACACACCCTTTAATGTAAAAACAGGTTAAGTTTAGATTTCAGGAATTTTTTCTAGTAAATTCAGAAATTCAAAATTATCCCAATGTTTCATCGCGTTATGCTTGCTTTGGCCTGATATCACGTTCCCTCCCGTTTCAGAGCAGCCGGGCAAAGTGCAACAACAATACGGGAAGGCAGGTGTGGATCGCCCGAGTAATGAAAATACGGCCCGCAACCATGCGAAAGGGTTTAGTTGTGGCCAGTGAGGCCTTGCAAGTTGGATACCCCTGACCTAGGGAGTACACGAGCCTGTAATTGGTGGTGGAGCTTGTGTATCCCCATGAGCCTCCTAACTATAGCTACGGCGGTACCCTAGCTATAGTGCGATTTTTACATAGCTGCCCCTCAAGCCCCTATGGAATATCACAAGGCATTTTGCGTCTTTCTCAGCCGTGACGCTAGATGTCGCATGATCGCAGGCACTAATTGATACGGTCGCGATCATGTGATATCTAGCGGCACGACCGAGAAAGACGCGAAATACCGTGACATATTCCATCTTGAAGACGTGCCTTGAGGGGGCAAAGCTATAAAAATCGCACTATACTGGTTGGGCCTCCCATTCTGAATCAGTTAAAGGTGAGGGGTCAGACGAACTACTCCAGAGGAGAGTGGGAAGTAGAGAGGGAAGGGTCATGAACCTTTGGATTTCCTGTTACCGGCCCAAGGAGGGTACAGGAGAGAAACAGGATTGGCACAACAGGCCACTGATTAGAGAGGAGGCCCGAACCTTGCATTTGCCAGCGAAGGAGACTGTTTTCAGCAGTCAGTGAAAATCCCAGAGGGTTTTTGGCGACTGGCGATTGGGGGGATGGGCCCTTGCTGGGCCCCGCGGGGGTATGTCCCGAGGCCACTGTGGGTCGCAGTAACGGATGACAGGAAATAAACCATGGGTTAAGTGTGATTTGTGAACTGGGAACTTGCTTTCTGCGAATCTTCACTTAAAATCAATGAGCAAAATGGGTAGTACAAGAAATGTAATGTATCTTTATATGCTTGTTCTACCAATGTGCCATAACTGCTCAGAAACCCAGCTATTCTCACCTTGTCGACGTCTGGCTATCCAAAGGATATTAGACCCAGGGACCCAGAGCCGGCAGTAGCTCGAAGCCATCGTCAGATATGGACACGGGATGAATAAAAAGAGGTGATGTGCTTTTACTACACAAAAGCGAAAAATGGGGACTGAGGAATATAAGTTTTCAAGACATGGAGAGAGCGGAACTAGGATATGATGAGACCTAACCTTTATTAAAAGAAGCTTGCCAGTCAACGATACATACTCAGTAGAGGAAAATTCACAGCAGAACAACTTGAAGACATTCAGAGAAATGCGGATTATGTTCTTCGATCGAACTATCCAAATGACGAACATTTAGGAACACCTAATATCCCTGAAAATGATGGCCCACTTGAAGGTTCAGCTCTTTCCAGTGAAAAACATTCGTCTGTGGTGAAAATTCTTCTAGCTACGAATCACATGACAAGAGACATGATGCGGGACCTCCTTCGACGCGAGACAGAACGAGTTCGTCCACTGCCACTCAAATCTCGTGCACCGTTTAGGAGAATATCAGAAAATGCTAAAACTAAGAGAGTGATAGAGACAGCGAATTATTAAAGTCTTAAATGAGGTTGTACAGACCCCAGGAAGAGCTCTAGATATTACTGAAATCAATCGCATCATGATGCAACTAGGTATCTGGTATCTGAGATAATTTTGGGGCCAGCCAAGAACACGACGGCCGGCAGCCAGACAGAGTAAAAAGCTCCGTACCCCCAAGGGCGAAAAGAATTACGAAACGGATAGCCGACACCCGGCGTGAAATATCACTCTTAGCCGAGGCATCTTCTAAATCAACTCGCTTCTCAAGTTCAACAAAAAATACTCAATGTTGAACAAAAATACCAAATCCATAATAACACAAGGGTAATGCTAGCCGAGAAGCTAAAAGAGAAAATCCAAGCATGAGCTCAACGAATTAGACGTTACAAACGTAAAGATGACTTCCGTGTACAAAATCTGTTGAGTTTGAAACAGACGCGAAGAGATTCTATCGCAATCTGATTCAAAAACCGAATGGCAATGCTGCTCCTCCTCCAAAAGATGACATCGAAACAGAAATCTGGGAAGAAAGCAGATCCTACAACAAAGAAGCATCTTCGCTCCAATCTGAAGTTGATGCTGCAGATAGATCCTTGGAAACAGGAGAACATATTCACGAATTCTCGGAAAACCTCTTCCAAGCAATTAAGAACTGAGAATGGGAAATTGGAAATCTCTCAGGATCCACATTCATTGGATTAAGAAATGAACAGCATTACATTCTCATCTCGCAAAGACTGGAGTAAAATTACATCTGGTGCCATTATATAAGATAAAGATACATCTGGTGCCATTTCTGAGAAAATTTCGAAAATATCATGTAAAAGTCCTCAAGAAATTAAAATATCAGTATCAATTTCATATTCGAGGATCCGCGACCTCAGCCCGATGGATTTGAAAATATCAATTTTGGTGAAAATCCTACACGGTATAAATCCAACGATTTGACGTTAGCTGCTAACGTTGTGTACACATGGTCACAGGGATTGCCGAAAAGCACTTTTTTCAGAATCAAGTGCTCACAAAACTGACAAGGATTAGGTGGATTCTGACTATGCTACGTATTCAACAATAGTACATTCTTAAACGAGCGGATAATGATCGCTATTATTCATGAGCTGATGTTTACGATACAACATGTAAAGAGCGAGTGTCGGAATTTCTACGAGTGAATAATAGCCATTCTACGCGAATAGAAGACAAAACTTACTCTATGGCTTTGAAATTAATGTTTTAAAAATAGTAAATGAAAACATTTGAAAAGTTTTAATTTTTTGAAATAATGTTACATTTACTGTACTTTTTTGTTCATTAATGAAATATTTTATAGCATTAAATAAAAACAAGCATTACAAACCTAAATAATCTACATTTGAAAAATGAATTGTGAAATTAGGGCAATTGGTAAAATTATACGCGCACGTTTTCTTGAGCTCCGGAATAACTAACCCCCTCCTTTGCCAACATTTGTTGAATTAAGAATAAACTAAAGTACCCTTGCGAGATTTCTCGCACGCTATACCCCACCATGATCCTTATTTTTCCATTTCCATATTAAGCTGTCACTTGTTATATTGTAACTGACTATTTCACCACAACTATACTAAACTGTGATTTCACTCATGTCTGTCCGCGTTAGTAAGTACCCAATGGTGAACAAAGATATATTCAAATTAAACCAATCCCAGATGTTTATCGCCATCTGTTTGTTTACCTTTTTTTATCGCTGTAAAACCTTTGTTTACCTTTTTAAGATAACGATAGCAATTGTTTCACCTCCAAAATAGCTTGTGTGTATCAATATAATTTTAAAATGTGTCGTTTTGTTATGTTTAAAACTCTAAAATATAATATATTATTAAAAATTCAGTGCCGAAAACAGCGAAGGAACAAAAAAAGCGTGTGGAAGCAATTTCAAGAATTTTGTGAAGAAAGAAAATACAAATTGACAGCACAAACTACAAATGAGGAATTTACGCATATTTTAGGTAATTAATATACGAAGATTAGATGGTGAAGAGTACAAAGAATATGCTGTCAAAACAATGTGGAACGTCACATCAAAAATTATTCAGGAAAATACTTTAATGAGTGCACACGTGTGTTCAATCCTTTCGAATCGACGAATTCCGCTGCTAAATCATCTTGTACATCTTCCATTTCAAATACTTTCACGGAAGGGCAAGACTTTTTCTTTCTTTCTTTATTTATTTATTTAGTCAAAAAAACAGTAAAAACTGTATATGACGTGTGGGGAAAGAAATTTATCTGCGCACATTTTCTTGAGGGCCAGAATTTTATTAAAAAAAAACAAAAAAAAAAACGAAAAAATTAATTTAGAAAATAATTATTTTAGAAAAATAAAGATATTTGAAAAATGTTTTTTGGACTTGGAAAACAACTTCCAACAACTTTAATGATTGTGCTTGTAATAAATGTTCTTTTAGGTAGCCTTATTATTGTTTTTTGAAAGTTTTATTGCCATAAAATTGAAACATATTTGAAATCATTTTCTGCATTAAACTGTTATTCAAATGTTACTTGATTTTAAGCTATTCCAGGAGGCAGTGATAAGTCGGAGCTGAATGAAAGGTTTTCATTTTTCGGTTGTAATTTTGAGTAATATTTCCCTTTTTCGTAATTCCTGTGATTTAAATTATCCTTTCAAAACATGTAATGTGTTTATTCGTGAAATAGTCACACTAAATATCACTCCTCGCTACGCGAGTCGTGAATTTACCGGCTAGCACAGCACTTCTCGTGATATTACTTATGATAACAATATAATACACCCTTGTCAATACAAACTATTCTTATTCAACTTTAACATCGAGTAAAGAGGTACGCCCTGTAATTTAATCGCATAGAATATAAGTAATTAGTAATTTCACGTAGAGTTGCAGATTTTACAGGCTCTGAACAAGTGGAGTAGAGTCGAGAAGCGTCGAGCCAGCAAAAATTTAATAGAATCGTCAAGATCTCATCTTGTAGAATATGGTAAGAGGAACGTTTCTTCGAGGCTTTGGCCTCAAATTTTAGTTTTTAAGGCCCTAGTTTGGGAGTTATTTAACGATATATATTAAAAAGTCTTGATGTGCGTTGCAGGTTGTAATTTACATGAATATTTGTGTGTTTTTAAACCAATCTTTCATATTTTTAAAAAGTGCAATTCGTCACGTCCCCGCGAAATTCTCTTTCTTTATATACCTCATTTATAAAGACAATTGTTGTCAATTTTGTTTCAAAAATTCTTTTGTGGCCTTTAAATTCTTAAGTATTTTTATCTCATTACGAGAATGTCTAATCATTCTATGTAGAAATAAATCCATGGAAGTTATAAGCTCACTTCTGAGTTGGTTGGAATCTTCAATAGGAATACCTCTTAAGGAATTCTCAAATTTTTTTAAGACTCTCTATAATAGCTATTGATTTTTGTCTGCCAGTTAACGGAAAACTGAATTTCGGACCCAAATTAACTGTGTCAACAACAAATTTCGGAATATGTTTTTTCGTCAAATTATAAAACCATTTGATAATATTTCTTTATATGAAGTTTGATATCAATGTCATTATTCATTTTTCGTTGCATATATAAATTAAAAAATTTCTTATATTTCATATCAATATTTTGCCAATAAATCCGTTTTAACCTCACCATCTGCGTACAATAAAATTTTTCCAAAGTATCAGAATTTACAAAAAAAAATCTAAGTTCATTTCTAATTTTTTAAGATATCGTTTGTATCTTTCCAAAAGTGTAAATTTTTCTTTTATACAAATTTTAGAACAGAAAAACCAAACTTCCTCTTAATTCTTTCATATGATTGGGAATATTTAGTATTAGTGAATAACTTCAAATCAATGTGTTTTATAAATTGTGGTAAAATGCTATATCTTTGGCATTGAATCAAAAACTCTATATGCGCTTCCATAATTTTATATTTTCTGCCTACCTTTATCCATTCTTTTAAATATTTTCTGGTTGCTGGCATTGAAAGAATCCTCGCTGGTCTTGACATTGAGGTGTTAGGTTGGTGGGTATCATGTTGTTTTATCTTGCATGTAAGGAACCATGTGCTATGTATCAATAAGTTTGTATTGATTGTCTATTCTTCATTGCATAAAGAAAAGTTCCATTAATTATAGACAATCAGATCATGTGATAATAAAATATATTTAATACAAAGTTGAAGAAAAATGAAGTTGGAGTTTTACAGGTTAGAGTTTCACGTTTCAGAGATTGTTTGTTTCCATTATCAGGTACATTTTGGCCAAAATCAAATTTATTCCATAAATATGATTAAATAAAATGAATCTTTTTAAATATAATGTAAGGAGAAAACATTAAATAATGGAAGCTTACCATTTATTAAATATAAGTTTTAAGTTTGTGAATAGTAAGTAAAACAAACGAATAGAATAAAGAGGCAGGGGTCAATAATGGAAGAAAATAATATTATTTGTGTAATATGTTATCATACGCATTGGTAAAGCTATTACATTCAACCATCGAATTCATAGAGTCATTTAATTTAATATGAATAGTTTCAGAAATGATTCTTGGGAATCTCCTGGTTTCCTGATCAAGTATTTTAATGAGAGCGTAGGCTTCCGCGGCCGGAGTCAATATTAAGTTGGCTGTCCGGGTGACGCCGCGTCGTTGCATTACGCCCTGAGGAAGGTCGCAGAATGGCGACCGAAACGTCGGCACCTTTGCCATGGACGCGGCGTCACCCGGACAGCCAACTTAATAAAAGTATTTGAATGTTTTCAAAATCTAACCCATGACCAGTTTCTATTCTGCGAGTAGTTATGGAATTCTGTCTGCTAAATGGCTCCCTAATATTCCTCTCATGTTCTTTAATTCTCATTTATAATTTTCTTTTCGTCTGACCAATGTACTTTTTGTCGCACGCTTGACAAGAAATCTGATATACAGTATTTTCTGTTTCTTTATATGGTATGACATCTTTAACACTCTTAATTACATTAATCTCCTTGAGAATTTTATTTCGAACATTGTATTTCCCAGTGAAACTGATCCTAACAAATTTCTGAATTTTATTACTGATCCCACGAATATGTGGAATGACTAAATTTAACATGTTATTACCATTTACGACTTCAATATCAGACTTATTCTGAAAACTTAAATTTTTGTGGAACATTAATCTTTTTCGAATAAATTTCTTAATAAATTTTAAAGGATAGTCGTTGGCAATTAAAAAATTCTCAATTTTATATAAATTATATTTGTAATTTTCATTATTTGATACGCTACACATTCTATCTAGCACACCATAAATCACCCCAATTTTTACTGACTTTGGATGTCTGGATTGATAATTTAGTGTACGACCAGTGGCAACAGGTTTTTGGTACCAATCAGTTGTTATCAGGTTGTTATTTCGTATGATTTTATATCAAGGTAATTCAAACAGCAATTATTTTCTATTTCAATTGTAAATTGAATTTTAGGTTCGTAATTATTAAAAGTTTCTAAAATATGGTTGGTTTTATCTCTATCCAATTTAATTATAACATCATCTACATACCTTTTATAGAAATATATATTTAATTGAGGTAAAATTTTCTTTCAAGTCTTTTCATAACAAGCTCAGAGAATAAAGAACTAAGAGAACCTCCTATGGGAGTTCCATCTATTTGTTGATAAATTTGATTATCAAGTGGAAATTCAATATTAGCTAAAATGCATCTAATCAACATAATAATTTCAGAATTAGGAATCGGGATCGAATCATCAAGGGCTTCATTCAAACTCTCAATAATACGGTGATGTGGAATATTTGGAAACATTCCAACAACATCTAGGGAAGCCAAAATGTGATTGTCAGGAATTATTATTTCTTTCAATTGATTCACTAATTCCTGACTATTACGAACAACATTTTGGGAATCTTATTTAAGTTGAGGTTTCAAAATTTGGTTTAAATATTTACATATTTCGTTCTGGGGCGTCCCAATACTGGAAACAACAGGCCTCATCGGTCGTTCTGGTTTATGAATATAAACCTGTAAAACTCCAACTTCGTTTTTCTTCAACTTTGTATTAAATATATTTTATTATCACATGATCTGATTGTCTATAATTAATGGAACCTTTCTTCATGCAATGAAGAATAGACAATCAATACAAACATACTCATTTATAAAGATTGGTTGCGTGTGAGAGCTTCAAAGAGAAGATATACTACTGAAAATATATAGGAGGCGATGATAGCAACGTGCGTTGTAGACAAAAATCTGATAACCAGAAACGTTCGCTCCCTTGTAATAAAAACTATTTTGCACCGAAAAACGAACCACAAATTCAATGTAAAATTCCCTTTGTCAAGGTAATCAAACTTCCCACTCCACTCGCAACGAGCGAAGCGAGGGCTTAAGAAAACGTACGCGGGAAATATTTATTATCCAGGAAGCTGACTTTATTTGACCAATTTAATTTAAAATAGAATTACTAGTAGAACAAGATGTTCCTTGTATTCGAGTATTTTGAATGATAGCTGTATTATGTTTGAGGTTTGCAGTTGATATTTTGTTTGATAGTTGAGCGCAGTTGAGGTTTGCAGTTGAAACACTGTAGAGTGTTTGCAGTTGATATTTTGTTTGATATAAAATCATCCACATAATCTAACCAACTCGCATACGGTTTCGTGGTTCTTACGACAGACGCGACCTGCCGCGGTAGAGCTCTGCCCTCTGCAGGCGACTGTCGTGTATAATGAACTAAGACAAATCCGATTGGTCGACAGGCGTGCGAGAAGAATATTTTCTACTCCCATTGTATAATGCTGTCATTTGATGGCTGCAACCAGTTGCATAATGATACTCATTTCGATTCTGTTTTCTATGATATAGATAGATATGATATAGGTTCTTGACTAATCACCGAAAAGTTTACAAACCAAGAACTGACAATCGTTTAGAATCGTTCTAGTAAATTGTTCGTTCAATTGTGTACATTAAAATTACATTTTATATTATATTATGCTTGTCAGTTTTAATTTATTTTTTTTCGTCGAATTTTATTTAAAATAAATTGGATCGTAATTTTACTTTGATCCTATTTGACTAGCGCAGTACTCCCTCGCAGGCGAACTGGTGGCCACAGGCACCTGCGGCAGCATGCGAGGTAGGGTTAGGGAGCTGACCGCTAGGTGGTCTTGAGTGAATCCTTTATGCCAATGGCCACGTAACGATTCAATGTAAAAGTTTAACTTTTAAAAGTCGTAGAAAAAGTACCGTATGAAACTATGTACTGGGTACTAATACACTCGTGTGAAGTTTACGAAACGAGCGAGGATGGTAATATTACATTCTTGTACTAATAACCATCATTACATCATAGTTTCATAATGTACTATCTCGCACGGCGTGTGGAACCCTCATCATTACTGGATCCGATAAAGTGCAGAAATTCATACATTATTCTTGAATAGTAGAGAGAAGTCTTTATTTAGCCTTCAGGATTCTACCATCAGCTAATATCTGACATTAAAATATCATCAAAACTAACCAAATAAAGACAATCTACATAGGCATTTAAACATTTGAAAATACGAGTGTTAACTATTGTATTGGAATTTACTGACATTTCTAAACTTTTCCCCTCTCTGCATGGATTATATTAAGTTGGTCATTTCTTCACAAGCAAGCCACGCACACAATTTCTCTTACCTCTTCAAGAGACATGGTGAAGTTTTGGCAGTGACTGGAATCTGCAACAGAGAAATCCGAGGTTAACAATTTCCTTCATACATTTGTTCAGCAGGAACAAAAACTATTTCAGCTTTTTACTTTCTCGCCTTTTTAAAATTATGTTCGTAACGCCCCCCTTTTTTTTCACATACTTTGGAATATGTTTTTGGTATATTATTCTGACTTCTTAAAATGCGTCGAGAAAATGCTACCAGTGCATGGAACCGGGCTGACAAATGAACTTTAGATATTATATCTGCTTAAAATAGGATGCCTGCTTAAAAAAAGGTTATGAATGATGTAGTAGAATGAGGTTGATCCTAAATGGTGTACAACTTTTGAAACAGAAGTTTAAAGCATGTTTCGACAGCTAATGAAAACAGTTTCCTCCTTATTTTCCGTAATGCAAGGCATTGTAATGTGCGAAGTAACACATTTTCCACCCACTGAATTTTGTAAAGAAACTCAATATACGGCACTAGTGTTCCATAGTATTCACTCCACCATCCGTCCTTCAGACGTAGAGAGTAAAAAAAAAGAAAAAAAAAAAAAAAAAGAAACTGCACAGGTGTGCGTTAGTTTATTTTGGACAATCTTTATGGCTAAAGTGCGGTCGTGATGTATCGCTTGCTGTGGAGCAAGGGCGATTAAATATCGCACGGAACCTGGCCCCACGAATGTGGCGCAACAACGTTGGAAGCAAAAAAGTTAAAACAGTGAGAAACTTTGCGTTTTCATTCAAAACTGTGGTCAATTTAACCGTTACGTACTTTTTACGACTTCCCTTTACAGAGATGCCAGTGTTAACTAAAGGGACGTTATAAATGGTACATATTAGTGTTATAATATTGAGAGCAGTTTGTTCTTATCAGTTTAGGTAGTAACACGATTGCGTTACAAGTGGAACCTCTTCCATTACCGTACAAATTTACTGATTTATATCACACTAAAAGACTAAATAAATTATGTAATTGTGAAGGTTAAGAGTTCATGCATGCGTACGCAAAGACATCTATTTTTTTGCTGGTCGTCCGTAAAGTCTACAAAGCCTTTCTGGCACAATTTGGATGCCCCCTCTCCCTGAAACACTTAACGCCAGCTCCCCCCAATATTTACGATGCCTCAACGCTCGCGGCAAAGCCTATTTTTAATGTTATAAAAAACGTGTAATTTCATTTGTTGTAAGAAAATTTATAGCCCTGGATATAAATTTTAACGGTTTAGCTCATTGGTCAGCGTGCTCGCTTTCCATGACGCGATCCCGGATTCGATTCCCGGTCGAGCAAGATTGTAGTGTGCGTTTCCTTGCAATGTCCTAGTATATGTTGCTGTGACGATGAGAAAATTAACTTCTGAGGTTCACTAGGGCATGTTTTCGTGTTAACCACACGTACCCCTTAAATCCACGGCCGCGAGGCCGGGGCGTTGCTGGTAGGCCATGGTCCGTACACGGGCCGACGCGCCAAGTACAAAATATAAAATGTATAATAATTACAGAAGTTCAATATTTGATAGCATATAAAATAGAAACAAATATTCAGAGATCTTCCATCAAGTTGACACGTAACTATTGCAGGATCAGTCTTCTACTTTCACCTTCATTTCAATTTTTGCTTTGAGTGATTTTTGTAAATTTCGATAAATTAATATTGTCAAGAAGCACTAAACTAACACCTCTAACCACATGAAACGCAGAGTCACGTTGCCTCAAACCTCTCTTCTTCCTCTAGCGTCACGCAATGGATGGCTCCCTTAGAATATCCGGTATGTTTTTACGCTCTGTAGAAAAACATCCATAACCTTTGGCAAAAATCATTCAAGACAAAAAAAAGGGGGGTACTTTTGTTCAGGTTCTTCCTCATGGTTTACGGTCATTGTAGGTCTGGTTTAAATGTCCACATAGTACTGAAATTTTTCCATTTTTGTTTAGTTAAAAAATAGAAGTTTCATCTCTATTTTTAATTTGATATATTTAAAAGAATACTCAATATCAGTTTCCATTGTCACGAATGAAGACCCAAATTGTAAGGAATTGAGAACTGCTATCCGCAACAGTGCGAAATGAATACATCTTTTTCAACAGTCCTGCATGGGATCTGGTACTTCACTGTTCATTGTTTGTAAAGTGTTACTTTCCTGTACGCGTACCGGAAAGATATCCTGATCTTATAAACTAGTGGTGCTAAAATAGCACGTACTTTCTCGCCCCTATTCTCACGCATCATTGCGGGAAAAATACTCAAATGTTCGAAAAATTGTACATGATCTTATTTCAAAATATGTCTTAAAGGAACAGATTTCATTACGGAGAAAAATATTTATTTTTAATATTTTTTTTGTATGAAAACGCCAAACAAATTTTGAAATTTTGCAATTTTCGAAAAATCAGAATTTTTACAAAAAAATGAGACCTGCACACTTTTCTTAAAGGTCCTTCACACTATTCAACAACAAATTTTAATAAAAAACGATGGAGACTTTTTGAAAATGCCCCATGGGCTTCATGTAAAGTACCCCCCAAAATTAAAATCTCGACTTCAAATTCAAAGGACCACGCTATCAGCCACAACGATTGGGGAACAATTTTGGAGAAAATGGCTGAATGGTTTAGCCTCTAGCGTTGTTCACAGACGGACAGACGTTTTGCCGTCAATCGATTTTTCGATACCAAAAACCACAAAACATGGATTCTGGCTATACTACATATTGGAAGATTTTTTTCCTTCTAAATTTAGCGACAGGATTTATCCACTTTTTAATTACCAGCGCAATGTTTTGCCTTTTTTGCGCAGCATTACATAACTTTCTCTCTACTGCATAAGGAGTAGCAAGAAAATAAACAATTTACGCAACTCTCACGAAAGCGACTTGCTTCAAAATCGTCTCCTGTTGACGTCTCGTCCTTCATTTCATTCGTACGCCAAATAATAGCTTTTACGTTATTTAAGTAATTTTTTGGCTGTTAAACGAAATTTGAAAAGCACACAGACCGATTATTTAATTCTAAAAAAACTTCTTTCGATTAGGCCCTTGTACCCCTTAAAATAGACCATTAATGACTCTCCAATCGACCAAAGAAAAAAGTGATCATATCTCTGAATTATGTTATCAGTAATTTTCCGGCGAGTGGCCTGATGTCTGAAGGTCTGGGTTGATTCCTTCTCATGACCTACTGCAAAATGCCAGATCAATGCGTCATTTTATGGAAAAGTTTTAATAATTTCAAGTACAGACTTTCAAGGTGGTCGTCGTCGTCGTCGTCATCATCGTCATCACGTTACTAATCAAGACGAATCAGAGGCGTCTAAGAAAGATGGTATATCGAGTTCATTAACAGTTATTTACGAAATACTAAGTATCGTACTATTTAACCAATCGAGTATTGTATTATCAAACTCAGCCTAATACTTCTATTTCTAGTCACGGATTTAGCCTACAAATTATTGATTATCAAAACATTACGAACGTTTGATACTGTCGGCTGCGTTCAAACATTACTGCGTTACAAAGAAGTCACGAAGTCAGTCCTAACATTAGAATGTCATCTTTTTGATACGGCTTTCACCACGCCAGAATTAAGCCCGTCAGTCTTATTGTTCATCTGGCGCGCTATTCAGTTATTTTCTGGTTGCGCAAGTCCTTCCCAAAATGTGTTCCTTCTTTCCTCCCAGTGCGCATGCCATTCGATATCTCGCACGCGATCCTATCACTGATTGATCACTCGTCATTTTCTTAATGGAGTTGTTTATTCCTTTCCCGACCATGTTGCGGCCGCCCGTATTTGCATTTTATATACTTTTTTACTGTTAGCATTTATTTAAGCTCGTGATAACCTATCATAGTACATATCGAAGATCATACAATTTTCATTCGAAGTTTGCGTTGTTTAATTAATAAACAATACTTATGGGCTTATTTTCACAAAAATGTTTTTCTAGTTTACGAATTATCTTTTTTGATTGACGTTTTCGCGCACTTCAACTACTATTATCATTACTCACGTTAGTGTAATTTTTTTTATTGCGGGAGAGGGTGGTCTTCCCAGTTGAATGGTGAGATCCGGTGCCGACCTACTTGTCGGCTAGCAGGGTGTTCTCCAACAAGGGAACTCCCATCAGCTAGGCACCGCCCCCAGCCGGGATAAGCTCTAAGCCCCTGACCGGTCTCCCAGCATGTGTGGTAGTGTAGTGCATGTAAGTGCCACTGTGTGAAGGGGAGAGATAGGCCAAGGAAGAGGAAGGATAGAACGCGTGAGGTCCATAGCCCGTTTGTAGGGGATCCTGCTCCTGCAATCGCCTGATGTTGATCGGAGAAACCACGGAAAACTACCGATCAGAGCACCCGGCCGCTAGTAATTCTTCTCCATACAGCGACTGAATTCGGCGCAGCTACTTAGCCGGTGTCGAAAATCAGCCGCCGCCAAGGCCCGAACCCTAGGACCTGCCCCCGTTCCGAGTCGCTGCACAGCAATTCTGGCTTTGAGCTAAACTCAGTTGGTATCTTTTTTAAATTACCGACACGCACACAATGTGGATTGTAGCTCACAGCTAGTTTTGACCTTCGACTTCGATTGCAAACTTCCTCTCCGCCGATAGCAAGTGGATGACCACAGTGGGCTCAGGCCATTCCGTTCCATAAAGTAACGCGTGATGATAATTCAGATCACATATGTTTCTGATTGGGAAGTTTCAAGATTTCTCTATTCTTCGATAAGTAAAAACTGGTGATTGTTAAAGACACTGTAACATTCTTCGATTTGAATTATTTTCTCAAGCTTTAGCGCAAAGAATTATCTACCGAATAACTATACCGTTAATGAACCTTCGCCTTGCGTATGTGGCAAGTCCGAATAGCTGGCCGAGACCAAAGGAAATAGAAAACTAATACAAGAAAGTCTGTGCCATTCTGTAGCACCTCTCGTTTTTGATTGATAAGATTGATTACCGATTCCGGACGCGTCAACTGTTAAAGTCATTAGTCCCGTAAATGTACTGCGCGTGTTCTCGAGAGGTGGCGGTGATCTTACCCTGTCGGATGGCGAGAACCGGCGCTGACTTGCCGTCGGTTAACGGAGTTTCCCTCAAGTAGGTATATCTCACCACCTGGAAAGCACCCCATTCAGGACAAGCTCTGAACTGCCGATTGGTCTCCTAGCATGTATAATGCGATTTTTGTAATTTTGCCCCTAAAGCCCCTATGGTCACGATGGAATATCACACGGCATTTCGCGTCTTTCTCGCTCGTACCGCTACATGTCGCATGATAGCAAACACCGTTTGATACGGTCGAGATCATGCGATATATAGCGCGCACGACTGAATAACACGCGAAATAATGTGACATATTCCATCGTCAAGACGGGCCTTGAGGGGCAAAGTTATAAAAATCGCACTATACGGTCGTGTAGTACATGTAAGTGTAAATGTGTATGTGTAAGGGGTATGATAGAACAAGGCATGGGAAGGAAAGATCGCGCATGGTTGATGGTCTATTTGTTAGGGTACTGCTCCAGCATTCGCCCGGTGTTGATCGAAGAAGTCACGGAAAACTACCGTTCAGAGCAGCCGCCACCAGAATTCTCCCCCAGCCAGCGACAGAACTTGGCTAGTGTTGAAAATCCTGCCACCGTCGGAATGTGAACCTAGGACCTCCCGGTCAGACACTGCAGTGACATCAGTAGATGTCCTGAGCCATCTCTCCCGGGCTCTCGCTTGGAGTTCAACTTATTTTCTATTCTTTTAACTTAACAAGTGGTAATGTTTCGTGGTTCCTTTATACCAGACCTGCACAACGCCTGCTCCCGCGGGCATTCTGCACTTGCGAGCCGATCGTCTGCCCGTGGCAGCGCCGAAAGTGCAAGTAGTGGGGAGTAGGAAGCTTTGCGTGGAGGGGAGACGTCTGACGTAGCATGACGCGGCGCGTAGATTGAATGCCTGGGCGTCTAATACTGATCCATGCTTCAAAATTATATACCCATTCGTTTAAATGGATGTCTAGTATTTCAAGTTACCAAGGTCATAATTCACTGCTTACGTTCTGTGCACGCTGTATATCCATCTTTGTATCCACCACTGTATGTATTTTCGTTTTCTAATTTTTTTGAAAGAAAATAACATGCTCATTGTAACTTAAGCATTATTTTAAAGCAATAGCTTTAAAATATATGCTTATATATAAGAAAACATTATTTCGTTCTAACAAAACATTGCAATTTAATAATTGATTGTTCACCAGGAATGTTATAATCTCCAAATCATAGAAAAATCAACAAAATCATGAGAGCAATCTCTCACATCAATAATCACTTAAAATAGAATATGTGGCAGTTCCAAGAAGGGTAATGTTTAATAGCACATTTGTGACCATTTTCCGCATTATGAAACTGAATAAAAGAGATCAACGAACAAACTTCTGGGACTGGGTTATGATTGTCCGTAATGTTACGGACAATCATAAGATAATCACGGGTATTGTTAAATAGAATGCAAAGGACTTTATATTTTTATACGATGTCGTAAACGACTCTACACTCCTGTCAGAAATTAGAACAGAAAATAATCATGATTTTTTTGAAGAACAATACCTTTTTGCTTTGAGAGAATCGTCTTATTCAATTAAACATAGTTAATAAAAATAGTTTATTGCTGTCACCATTAAACAAAAACAATTCAGTATCAAAAGTTTGTGTTGAGCACAACACTAAATTTGTGATTACATCGTACCAAAGCGAATTACATTATCAACCCTACAAGCGATTATAATACTTGGTGTCGAAATCTAAAATGTATAATTCGTTGTAGTTTCATATTTCGCCCTATCATATACCGAGAACAAACATTTGCAATATAATACAAAAGGCAATATTACTTGAACTGTATATGACCGTAATGTTCTTTAAATTTACGCGCTATCTTTTGAATTGCGTATTCTGATTGGTGGTCCCCACTCTTAGATAGGGTCTCATCCCCCACCTTTCATCGATTTTCTCATTTGCCCCCGAGTTGCCCGCGCGCGGCTCCTGACGTCAGTGAAAGTGCAGAATGCTGTGCAGGTCTGCTTTATACGAATAATGTTAAAGGATTCCTAGTTACCAGGTTTTACTTTATGTGAAAGTGGGCGTGCGGGCAGATGCACCAGCTCACCAGTTCGCACTCTCTGTGCCGGGTATGGAAACGGAGTTTGAAATAAATGCATGGGCGTCACCGCGGGGAGAGGGAGTGAATACTCCAAGTTTTTGATTTATGAAGAATATTGGAGAGGACTCCACGACAATCTGTGCCTTATCTATAGTCTCGCCCCCCCCCCCCATGTTGACACTGTTGACGGCCGTGAGTGAATTGGCCGTTGGTGACAGCTGCCAAGTGTTTGTACACCATAATGGCATTTAGTAATCCCGTATGTTTTCTTTTCCGCGAGGAAATGTATGCAGGTCATTTTAGCTTGGTATGCTTTTAAAACGAAAATATAGCAATTATCGAGATAAATCGTTCTTTTTTGGCGTTTTACTCGAAATGTCTTAATCCATGTACACATGTAGCATGCAACAAGACAGATTTATTTTTTCTGTGAAATCTTCAGAAGTTTGCGTAAGAAATTTTGTATTTTTTTTTCCCTCGAAACTAGGCGAGTTAATTCTTTCAATGTCTCGCCAAAAATTAACAGCATAACGTTTGTTTTTATTGCTGAGAATTTAAATGTCATTCTCACCTATTTCAAATATTAGCATTTTTTAATGTATGTAGGTAAATAAAAATGTAAAATGGAAGTTTGTTAATAAAATAGGGAGAAGAAAAAATGTGTGGGGGAGGGGGAGGGTGAAATAGGCGAATCTTTGTTTTTCAATGTCACCAACATTTTTCATGCAGAATTTATTCAAAAAATGTAATTATTCCGATGTAGGTTTTACAAGCTATAACCAATATCTCGCAACTCTGTCTCGGCTTCATAAAAATAATCCCTTTGAACCTCCTAACAACTAGGACAGAGCAATAAAGCCTGTATAAGGCAGTTTCCAGTTAATGGCGTTGACCTACCACACGAAACCACTACACTATACCCGAAGCGAATGTACTCTCGCGGCCCAGACGGACTTCAATACACATACACACACATTACAAAACACCAATATATTCTGCGACACATCGCTGAGTAATTTGCGCCTAAAGCTTAAGTACGTTTGTCATCACGAAAGTGTTATAATTCGAAGGACGAGTTTCCATTGCACGTAGCCTCATGCAGCACGGAAATCTGCGACTCATTCAAGCATGTGAGTTATGACACGGATGTATCTGAATAACCGTGACCCTAATATGCATTTCAAGTTACGCAAGACCAATCCATGTCATTGTCCATTGTTCACGTAAAAAAGGCACGTAAGGATTGTTTGAACAAAGGTTAATGCTCCGTGACGCCCCCTTACGATTCCAAAATTCTCACAACTAACGAATGTCATCCAGAAATAGAAGATCAGTTGGAAACAGCACGCAAGAAGTAGAGGAAAGAATTGAGGCTTAAGCGACTAGACATTCTCGGATTCGCTGAAAACCGATCGTTACGATTATTCACAGAAACGTCCTAATACTTTATCAATGTCAAAAAAAATGTAGTTTGGGCGGCGATAGGTGGCACCTGACAAGAGTATGTGTCAAGTCCGAATAGCTAGCCGAGACCAAAGGAAACCGAAAACTAATACGGAAAAGAGTGTGCCATTCTGTATCACCACTGTAAGTTAAAAAATACTAGTATATTCACAACAGGCTGACAGCATCTATGATTTGCACAGACTTGATAGCACACTGCCTATTGTCGGTGTATTAGAAAAGATTAATTTCACGTCCAAAGTAATTTGGTCTTTTGAAAGGGTCATGGATTTTTGGACATGGACAAGGATTTGATCATCACCTTCAAGTGATTTTAATAGTGTGTCAGTCTACGTGGTGCATGTAGGTGTGTGTGTTTGTGGGCGCGCGCGTGTTTGTATGTGTGTTTGTGTGTATGCGCGCGCGAGAACGAGAATGGACTTGAGAGCAAGGACGAGAAAGTGGACATACGCGTGGGCAGTTTTCTGTGAAAAGCTGCAAGAGCGTTTGTCATTACAAACCTTCTAAGTGTGCTCAATATATAGCAATAGGATGTAAAGGAGGCCGACCGTGTCCGAAAGGTCTTCCTGCCAAGAAAGCAAATTTATATCTGACGCATCGCCTTCAGTCCAATTTCTAAATAATTCCGTTGCTACAGCCTGCTTCGGTCATGCCCCCCCTCCCTTCGACGCTTGTCGCAGGTTTCCCAGATCAGTGGTATAGGCCACACAAGGATGAGGTATCAACCCCCTTTGCTCTCCCCAAGGATGAGAATGGGAACAGGATTCGAATAGCGAGGAAAGGATCGCACGCGGCCCGTGGCCCGTTTTCTAGGGCGCTGCTCCGACATTTACCGCGAAGCGATCTGGGAAACCAAGGAAAATCGCTGCGACTTGGCCGATGTTAAAACATCATCCGGCAAATCTTTGAGGAGATCAAACCCGCAACTTTCCAATCACTGGTACACAAGAGCCGTGATATGTTGCCACAAAGCTCAACGATACCGGCGCGGCGTTGGCAAACAAAATACAACCACATATTTAGGTCTCGAGGACCTTGCTTTGAAAGTGCCTTAACTCAAAACTAGTTAATGCTTATTCTCAAGATGGTCATAAACTGGAATAGGTGAGAAAATTCGGACACCCTGGCTCATCATTGCCAAAAATTTTGTGAGTCGGAAAAGCACTAACATGGAAATTAAGGGAATAAGAGATAAATTAACGAGTCTACAAAGGGAGTTTATTGAGTTGTTGAGTATTTAAAATGGAACACAGAAATGAAATTATTAACCAAATGCAGGTACAAAATCAATTACAGATAAAATGGATACACGAAGGCTGAAATGATTTGGTTTCGTAAAAAGGCCTGATTATGAGAAATGTTCCAGAAAGGTTTGTTGAGTAGTTTTCCTTGGAACAAAGAGAGATAGTCCCAAATTGGAACGGCAGAATCAGGTTTTTAAAGACACGCAAAGAAGAGGTCTAGACAAGAATGATGGAAATGACAGATTTGGAGATTGGGATGCGAGAGACAGCCGCAAGAACTATACAATTCTCGCAAGAAGGAAAAGCAGTACAAAATTCACTGGCAATGAAATTATTTTCCATACACATTACGTTTAATTATTATCTCTCCAGAATATTGGGATATGAACCAGGTAACGTAAAAAGGGAAAGAACATTTTTTAAAGGGTACGAAGTTAATTCATTCACAATTATGGAAACGAGGGGCAGAAAAATACAGATTAGGAATAATAGAAAAGAAATTTTTGTGGTTGGCAGCGTTCGACGCGCGGAGAAAAAAAGACTATATTATTCCGAATATAGTTGCGGGAATTCTTTGATTCTGTTGGTGGCTTTGATATCCAAATAAAATATATCTCACAGAAATGTGGGATAACAGGCTTAAAAGTACATTTAATATAAATCGTAACGCTCAGAAGAACTAGACGAAAATTGTCCTTATATTGTTAATTACACATCAGATCTACTACCCAAAGCCAGTTCAGCCATTGGAAATTTATTTTTCTAAACCCTTGGTGATAACCAGACGAGTCACTCTTGAAATAGTGATTTGCACTTCAATATAGGGCATTATTGGGCAGCGTACGAGAAATTTACGGCAATGTAGAAAGTTTTTGATAGTGAACTTGTATGTACGAAGACCCATTTCGAAAAACGAGGGCAGATCTACGGATAGTCTCCGCCAGGCCATTGAAAACAGGATTTTACAGGTATACATTTTATTTTGCCCTATCCCCATTTCTAGGGTTACATTAGAAGAAACTACGACGGAACAATAAAGATTTGTTTGGAATGCGAAAATGTGTGTTTGACGACTTGAAGGCTGGTTAAGAAAACGAGCTTTGCACAACAAACGCGTGGAAGGCAAAAGGAGAACCGAATCGCTTGTGTAATAGTAGTTACTTTCCAGTTTTCAAGTCCCACGATTCCCGATTGTGCGATAGTGCAATCGCCAGGGAAACAAAACTGCGTGGAATGCAACAATCGAGTTGAGAGCAAATGCTTCTGTGGCCGGAGTCGATAGCTATTTGGTGTCCCGAAGATGTCGCTTCCTAGGCACACGCGCCAATGTTTCGGCCGCCACGTCTTCGTCGCAGATCGTAGATTCACTCAACGCTACATAGAAAGAACAAACTATGCCAGTCATGCGATTTCAGAACGCTTGTACACCTGAGGCGAGTGCTTCTCCAACATAACCGCGGCGAAAGCAGCCCCCCCCCTCAGAAACGGGAACGACTCTTCCAAGCCGTTATCTGTCAACATTTACGATACCTTCGGAGGCGTCGCCGTAAGATGCCAATGGGAGTGTCCCCAGATATGCCGATGGCACTGGCATGTTTACTCTACTTCCCGCTCGCTAGTTCAACCAAAGCCCGTCAAATAGTAATTCAACAGTGAGGTGAAGTGGCCAAAGTTGTTTTGATTGGGGGAGAACATTTTGATTTTCTGGTGTGCTTCTTCTTTCTGGTGCCCGCCCCCCTCCTCCAATGTCGCTCTACGCTGATATATGAGACAAGACACAGAAGCAAATACAGGTTTTTATTTATCCTTCATAGAGCTTACAAATTTTGTAAATATCTTTCATGGCAAACCCGTTTGGAAAAACATATCTTTTCCGTGCATGTTTAAATAGAAGTTTTTTTGGTTAGAAAAATCTTCATGCCTAATGAATGTTTGGACGTTTTTTTGTGTAATACTGCATATTCAAACATCTAGTATACTAAGAACTTTTTATTATTTTTTATAATTAGTTATTGTAAAAATGTATGCACATTTTGTATAAATAGTATGCAATTTTCGGTTCCACGCTTCAATACTATCAAGGCCACCTCAATATATCAGCCCTTCCTGCTGGTAGCAATTTTTGTGGCGACACGCTTAGAAGGCTTAGATTTGACAATCTTTATTTACGCTTTCTGTTAACACCATAGTTTGTGCAGTCTGACGAGGTTATTTCCATAATCATTAATTCAAGATATGCTCTCCAGCAACAACTAGAATTACTGTTAGAGTTGCTTGATATCTATGAAGAATGTTTCTTCAGCGTGTAGTGAAATCATCCAATTAACGTTTTACCGGGGTCTGGAAGTGCTATGTGCCTATTGGGGAGAGATGTGGGTATACATAGAAGAATGAAGACTGTTTCACCTGTACCAGTATTTTCGTTATCATTCGATGAAATTTTCAAGTCAGCGGGTTCAGACACGTAGCTTTCTCAAAAGTAAAAAGCTTTTCTAATATTTTTGTGACTCACGAGAAGTTAAAAGCTAGTTGTCAAGGAATATTGAATAATTACTACAAATGTTGTCTTTAAGGAAGTGCTGTGAATTGTTCCAAGAAAACTCTCCATAATACTAAATAAATGTTTATTGAAAATGTAATTTAAATATCAATTGCATTGTTTTTTTTATTTTATTTGATATTGTGTTAGTACATTGCAAGATACCTTTATATATTTTTAAACAAATAAACACGTTTCGTTAACTACTTCCACTCTTAAAATGGAAATGTAAGGATAGGGGTCCAACATAGGGTCTAACATGTGAGAGTTCTCGCACGGGTACGCGGAGGTAGTGGGGGAAAACTTGGGTATGGTACAACACAAAGAACAAACGTTTTAAATAAGCTAAAGTAAAATAGCTTGAAATAAATGAAAAACAAAAATCAAACCGCGCTGGCCTACAATACTACGTGAATTAATTAAAAAAAAGCAAGTAAATTTAAAATTATAGAAATAATAGAAGTCACTCGACAACTGCCAACATTCGCAGTCCAAAGGCACGATTTAAATAATGGTGGTGTCTGGAAGTATGTACATCAACGCCCAGCTGCAAACTCATATTGTAAATAATTCACCGTTTGATATTAAACTCAAGGTGTCTGTTCGTTAAGATATTCAATAAACAAACATCGTTTGAGTAACATTCCCATGTACCGAAGTGAAGTCTAAGCCTACTAAATTGTTTCGAATGTTAACAAATTGTATTTAGTACTCAAAGGTGAAAATATTAGTTTTTTGGCTCGGATTTGCTTTTCTTGAAGTATGTAAGCACGCTGAAAATAATCCAATACTTTTTAATACACAAATATTTTTTTTAATTTTCGCACCCCAGCAAGCTGGCACCCTGAACTCTCCAAAATCCCCTCTATTCCTCATAACAAATCAAGGAAATTAAATAATATTGTAAAAAGTAGGGTTGTATTTGCTCCATCGGTATTTACGCACTACTTTGCTTTGCTTTCTGAAGAGTAAAAACCTTTTCTGTTTGTGACTATCAAAGAAAGCGAAATGTTAACTCTCAAGGAGGAGTGAATAATTTGTTCAAAGTTGTTTTTAAAGAAGTATGAATTGTTCCAAGAACATCTCTCTATAATGCTGAATAAAGTTTTATTGAAAATTTGTTTCCAACATCAATTGTATTGCTATTTTTGTTTGATATTCTGCAAGTACATTAGAAGTTACATTTATACATTAAAAAAATAACCATGTTTCATTAATAACTTTCCTTCTTAATTGAAAGGATAGACAAATGGATAGGGAAAGGGTGGGTTTTAACATGCCAGAGTTCTCGCACGGGTACGCTAGTATATTTTAATCTTCTGGTACAAGTGCCAGATTTGCGACCCGAGAACAAGTTGGAAGAAATAATTGCGAAATTACTACGAACATCAAACGATAAAGCATGTCCCAATGGATAAGGAAGCTGCAGAAGACTAAATTCAGTATCTCTTGATAACTGACAATGGGAGTTTTTCAGTCCTCTTGCAAGGAAAGATTAACAGAAGTGTTTTTAAGTGTGAAATGTAAAATTGCTCTTTCCAAGGCTTTCGTGTGCAACACATCTGAATTGAAATGTAATTAACTGAAATTGCTGTAATAAAGTAAGTGTAAACGATCAATTAAAACATAGCTGCTGCTGGTGTTTTATTAGTCTGAGTTTAGTGCCTAAGTCCACTGTTGCATCACATATTACATACTATTTTTTTATCCTTCCTCGTATATAATCGGCTATTTGTTAATACGTGTCTGCATGAATTTTTTAACATTTGATCTTGCATGGAAATACTGTCTCTTTTGATAGATCTTCATATCAAGGCCTTTTTCAGTTTAGTGCAATTGCGACAATGACATTTTGAATCTTGATCATCCACATTAGATAAAGGTTACCCACACTGGAATATTTAGATCCAGTTTCCCTGATCCTTGAGCAAATGCTGAGATGGTCCCTTGTTTTGCTTCTGGACATAAATGTAACTTCATTATTTGTGCACGTCTTCTGAATTTCAGTGGGAAATATAGTTATTCAAATTATCGTTTTTCATATTATCGCGGCAAAAAGTATTATTCTTTCATGAAGAACATGAGGGTTCAGGGCAGGAATTTATAGCTAATTTACCTTTGAGAATATATTTTATTATATAGGAGCGAATATTTTGTCAACAAAACTCGAAAAAAAACCTCTCTTTTCTGTATTCAAAATTCGACTCGAATATGGTTAAGGATAGAGACCACAGAATTATGAAAACGTGCACAAAATTCACTTCTCCCCATAGCTCGTCATACGCAGTTTTTAACTGTTTTTGACGTAAATAAATAAATAGATTTTTTCAAGCAACATTGGATCAGTTACATACGTGTGGAAAATGGAGAGGCGATCCAGCAAACTTCACACCTTTTCCTCTCACTCGTAACCAATCTTTTCGTGCACCATTTTCTCCTAATCCAGGATCCTTGGTCATGATATTGGGCGAAAGCTAGTACGATTTGCATAGCACTAACAATGAGAATATTTCAATACTTTATTGAATAATGAGACCCTGTGATATCATAAGACAAATTTCACATTAACAAAATCAGAAGTATGACCTGGATTTTTCCCGGGGGAGGGGATAGGTATAATGTGCACCGCACTATAGTTTCTGATTATTTTTTTAAGGTGTATTAAAATGTATTTTATTGGTTGACCTGCAGATATCACACGGGGGCACCCTAACCTTACAAATATTATCGCATGGGGTCTTCAGGGAGGGGGGGCTGAAGCCCTCGTGAGCTGTCCCCTTGGATGGGCCACTGAACAAAATCCAATTTAATGAAATATATTTCATAAACAAGTGAAACTCAACTCAAACATTTTATTTCTAAATACATGAAATTGATGTTGATTTTGTGAAAATTTACCGACACAATCTTCGGATATAAGGGAAATAAAAAAACAGATTCTATTACACGCACATTACATAATCTTGCTCTTTAAAAAACAGGTCGAAAATGAAATTTCTGTACATTTTCACTGTATCTTAAAAACTATTCAATAAATAATTTTGTACAAACTCCAGAACTTCAGAAATTTCACTAATCAAAAATCTTCAAAACGTCAAAAATTCAATGATATTTATTCCGACGACATGATCGCACAATGCAATATTGACGTTATTTCGAATGAACATAAATCGCGCAAAATGAGAGACTTAGGATAGAAAAATAATGAAATGATTCTTAACGCATTTTTGAAGGTATAAGGTCAACCTATGTTTTCCTAGCGTAACGTTCTTTTCTATATAGTCGAAAGGAAATGGCCACCTCCCTAGGTTAAAATGATGAACGCTTCCTATCTTCTTGTATAAGTGGGAGGGGGGATAGAGTAAAGTAAGAAAAAACCGTTCGCAGTATCTGTGAAGATTCACTCTGCTGTCTAAAAGGCTTGCCTATCAGTTACACGGAGCGATAAGAGTCTGTGCCCACTCCTGCATTCGTCAATCTTGCGACCCACGTCCGACAAATATTTACTCTAGAAGTAAAAGGTTGGAGTCCAGTGCCATCCTAAGATCACAAGTTTTAACACAACAGTTATTCAAACCCGCTTCTATTGGAAGAAATTTCCTCTTTCCTTCAGTTTCCAATTACCGACCAAAACAAACTGGACTTATGCAAAGAACTTAAGTCCAATCCGAGAAACCTCAAAACTACACAGGGGTGCCAAAAAATGTACACACTCGGACAATGAATATATTTGAAACGGGAAGACATACGGCTGTGATTCTTGCTATTTCAGTTTACTGTTTTGTTTCGTACTTTACGATTACGTGTGTTCAAAGTGACCCCCATTACCAGCTAAACAACTTCGATGCCGCTGAGCTGCTTACCGAGTATATCCATGTTTTGGTCACCTTCATTTCTTCTTTCTTCCACTAATGATCTCAGTACCATAGTGCAATTTTTCTAACTCTGCCCCTCAAACCCCTATGACCACGATGGAATATCACACGGCATTTCCGTCTTTCTCCGTCGTGCCGCTAGAAGTCGCATGATCGCAAGCATTGCTTGATACGGTCGCGATCATGCGATACCTGGCGGAACGACAGAGAACATCGCGAAATACCGTGACATATTCCTTCCTGAAGACGGGCCTTCAGGGGCAAAGTTAGAAAAATCGCAGTGCAGTAATAATCCTGAGCCCTCCCAAGCCCCCAACCGTGGCCCAGGAAAGCGCCCGGCTTTTCTCTTGCGCTCATTCGCATCACAAGAAAAGCTAAAAAGAGGGCGCTGGCATCGATCGCAGGCCGTCGTCGCGCGGGCGGGCGGCGCTGCAGGCGAAGCGAAGCGGAGCGGAGCAGCGAGTGCACCGTCACGGCAGAGGGGAGGGGGGCGGAAACGGCGACCCGCGCGCCCTGCCCCAAAGCAGGAAAACGCCGACGCTCCCGGTAGCCACGACCTTACCATACCGTACCATTCCATTCTTTTCTCGGAGCCCGCCGCCGCCCCGCTCGCTGACCGACGGGTGTCCTCTGCCCGGTGCGGCGCAGGCGTCGAAGGGGGAGGGGCACGCATGTCATTAGGAACAGGAGAGAGGGGAGAGGAAACGACGGTACAAGACTTTACTGTGCGAGACTTCGCGTCATTAGTATAATAGCTATGTGAAAGTACGTCCTTCACAACAGTGAAAGCCCTCGCATCGTTCGAAGTGGGCGGTTAGAGCAGGTTGCGGCAACTGGTGGGGGGACATGCTCCCCACCCCCTAAGACCTAGAGTTTTCGTTTGTTACACTCGTTTATTTAGGTCAAATTGATTTAAAAATTTATGTTAGAATTATGTACTTATTCAAAAACTAGTATGTATAGTATCATATATACACTCCAAACATAATATACAATAACAAATACGTTTATTATTTAACAAAAATCTATGATGCCCCGCTCCCGTATCTGCCCCTGGCTGGATCTGCCCCTAATTAGCGCGTACACCAAGTCGGCGCCCTGGCTCGAGACCTTCCTGGGCAAACAAGTCCGCTTCCTTGAATGCGCCACGGAGGGCGTCTCCGTGTCCAACACGCACGAGTGTGACTGGCGCATGGTATGTCTAGGACATTTCGACAATTTTTTGATTAATTAGCGATTCGGACGCGTCAACTGCTAATGTTAGTCCCGTAAGTCTAGTGCATATTTTCTCTGTCCGGGAGGTGGCGGTAATCTTCGGGATGGCGAGATCCGACGCCGACTACGTCGACTTGCGGCGATTTTTTTGAGCTATGAATCTCCCATCAGCGGGGTACTGCCCTAACCGGCACAAGCTCTGTTCTCCCGACATGTGTGGTAATGTAGTGCTTGTTAGTGTGTGTGTGTAAGTAGAGAGGATATGTGAAGGAAGTAGGAAAGATCGCGCGCGGTCCGTGGCCCGTTTGTTAGGGTACTGCTCCGGCATTCGCCTTGTATTGATCGGAGAAATCACGGAAAACTACCGATCAGAGCAGCCGGCCGCTAGAATTCTCCTCGCGACAGCGAGTGAAATCGCCCTAACTGACAAGCTAGCGCCGAATATCATGCCACCGAAGGGACTCGAACCATAGGACCTCCAGGTCACAGGCACTGCAGCGGGATCAGTTGATGCCCTGAGCCACCTTTGCGGGTGACAATTTTTTGATAACTCCAATAAAAAAAGAGGCCATTTATTAAAACACGGTAGTTCTTTAACACTAACACACCAACAAATTCGACAACCCAAAATTCCGTTTCACACTGCCAGAAACAGCAAACCATAAAGTAATTCTGGGACTTTCATATATCAATATTCAAAACATCGTGACGCGGGACTACCATTATAATGCGACATGATATCACTTTAAAGATACTTCGGTAAAAAATGGGCGGGAAGTTCGAATTCTCTAATTTAAGCACTTGCAAAAATTAAGTGAAAACATACTCGTTCTTTCAAAGGCTTGTAAATGAATTAATTAAGAAATTCATTTTTTAGAAGAGATTTTTGTTAAGGAAAATATCACTCATTGATATTTTACTTAATTTTTGGCAATTTTCAAAAATACAGAGTTAACTGAAAATGGAATCTCCTTCAATTTTTTAACTGTACTTTGCTCTTTTTGGAAAAAGAATTAGAACCATTTCTGAGAAAAAAATGTTTTCAAAATTTTCTATTTCACGCAAAATTACGCGAAAAGTTGTATTATATTAGAAAAATTGTACACGGCCCTATTCCAAGAGCTGTATTTTTTAATAACGGATTTCATTACGTAAAAAAATCTACTTTCAATAGTAAAGCTTTAGGAACACACTGAACAAATTTTGTAATTTTGCACTTTTCAAAAATTCAAAGATTTCATCGAAAATATTTTTGCGCCCCGAGGGGGTCATTTGAAGGCAAAATTTGGAGCCATTTTTTAAAAAACTGCCGAAAGTGTAAAGGCTTCACGATAAAGTATCCTAAAATAGAAATATTTGTTTTTAAATTCACAAGGCCTCGAGTTTTGCCAGATCGATGGCTTTAAAAGAAGGGGAAGAGGTTTAGTAGAAACTTTGAGAAGAAAGATGGTAAATAGTAGAAGCCTGGAGACACGTTGCGTCAATATAGACGCAATAAAAAAAATATGCTGAGTGCAAGAAAAACGTGGTCAGTTGGTACTTCTCCCCCGTATGTCAGTTTTTACTGTTCTTTGACAAAAATCTAATCTAAAATCGTTTTGGATAAAATCGTCTGAACGGTTTAGGTTCCAACTTTACATATGGTTTTGCCGTCATTCATCTTTTGGATATCGAGGGCCATTAAAACGTGGATTCTGAGTACACAACGTGTTAGAGAAAATAATTCACAACTATGGGAACACGATTTATCCACCATTTCGGTATCGGCACCACAATACGAGTTTTTCTGTCGAAAAAATACCTTTTCTGCAGCCGCATTACTACGTTACACTGCGCCAGTAGTATGCAAGGAAGTAAAAAAGGAAATACCAAGGAAATGACACGATTTCCGAAAATAATTTTAAATACACTTGAAGCCTGAAGTAGCAAAGTTGTGTAGCTGGATCTTCTAGGGCAGTATTGATTTTTGGAACATAGGAAGATGGTCCGAAAACTACGAGTAAATTCGCATTTTTGCTCCGTAAGAATCCCTTTATCAGTGATGCATGAACTGATTTACTTATAAAAAAAATTATTAAATAAATCTCAGGAAATTCAACATGCTAAAGTACAAAATAATGAGTAGTTTCTAATATTAACAAATAGTGTAGCCAAAAACGAATACGTCAGAAAGAAATGCTCTCAAGGGAGAAACTGAAGCGAGAAACCTTTTTTTGAAAATGCCTGTACTCGTGGTACACAGTCACATTCATTTTTCACCAAACCTTGCCATCATTAATTGGATTATCTCAATTTGATTCAAAATTTGCTTTTGTGGAATTAAGGATGAACCGCTACTCAGAAGAGCTACAAACTGTACTCACGGATCGGTTGAAAACGATTCGTAAACTTCCCATGTCAAGAATGTCGCCATCCGCTCAAATTAATGCAATAGGAATTCGCGTTGCATTGCACAGATAACAGCAGAAACTACATTACGTAAGTGCATTCCCCGGCTTGCAAACAAAAAAACTTTATGATAACGAGTGCTCTACCCGTTTTATCCATACACAAAATGGGGCGTGGAATATGGACTTATCGCTCACCGTTTCCATTTTTTAAAACAATTTCTACAGAAGCAAAGGTCATCTTCACCTCATCAATGTCTTGAAAGTAATTGCAAAATTACGAGCTGTCTTCCTGAAAATGTTAGTTTTACACATGCCGTTATGTGAGCACTGAAGTTTAAGACTGAAAATTATATTACTCAACAGCAGCTTGGTTTGAAAGTAAAAATCTTAGATTTATAAAGGAAGCTCTTCCCAATTTCCAGTAATAACAATGTTTCTGAATAGCTGTGTAGAATAAAAATAAACAGAACTTAATTCCCTTAGCATGGGGTTCAATTCTGGAGAGTACTCACAGTTTTAATGTAGACCAAGAACCAACATTGACAGCCAAATCAATTCTATTTCATAAAATAAAATAAAAATCTACTTTACAGAAATATTTAACTTTTCCATATAATTCTAAGTATTGTGCATTAAATCACAATTTGTTTTATAAAAGTATTTAATAAATTGACATTCAATGTATTCCATAGTAGGTTTTGAATGAATTAGGCCATATGGGGCGAATTATCAACCACATCACTTTTCAAAAGAAGCTAACAGTTGCTCCTTGCAATGCACCGACATTCATTTCATATTGATTGTCCAAATATTTTCTCTCTATATCATCTACCAATATACATACTTTACTACTACAAAATCTGTACTTTACTACTACCTGAAAAAAATCATTTGCCAGTTATTAGAATTACTAGAGTTGCTTAGTAGTAGAATAACATAAAAACAGATAAAAGATTTTATTTGAAATGTGTGTAAAAAAATTTCAATTACAAAAACGACATCTCTTATGTAACACACAATAAAAAATTAAGAAAGCATTGAAAAATCTTACTTGAATGTGTATTTAGAATTTCCTAAAAAATGATTACCAATTTAAAAGCACTGAAAAAAGAACAAACGAATACTATTTCCATCTAAAGAAAGACTGGAATCACACAATTTTTAACTATTGTTTTAAATGGTTGTCCATATTAAGTTACATTATACATAAATCAATATTCTTCCCTGGAATTAAGAACAATAAAAATTGATCTATTAATGTTATAAGCAAGTGGATTTCAAATTACACCCGTCTCAAAAGCTGTTTTCCTTCATTAAAGTTATCTACAAGTATTTTTATTAACATTTGGATTGGAATTGTCTTTTGCAAGGAATAATAATAATTTAATTATGTGTAAATAATTACAATTTATCTTGAGTTTCCATCCATTAAAATTAAATAGCAATATGCTTTTTTAAATTACTATTAATATATATATATATATATATATATATATATATATATATATATATATAATTACTAAAATTCTAAAAATATTCCGTGATGTATTTCTTTTTTTCTTTTATCTTCATATACATTTCCGGAAAATATGACGCAACTGGTTCTTCCCTAGCATGTGATTAAGAATTAAATACGTGCAATAACAGTTTTATTTAACATCAGGAAGTGATTTTGTTGTTAGCCTAGTTTAAATGTGAACCATTTCACAAAGCAATACTATGCCGCGCCGTGTCATGATGATCGCTTCGGAGCAAATGAACTGGCCAGCAGGTTCAAGGTCAATGTGGTTAGAGGTCCAGAAGTTCATTTCGGCATCGCATTCTTAATTTGAACACAAGAGGAAAATGATATTACTTAAATAAATAAAAACGTTACATTTCAAGCTTTTCAAATACGAGATTTTGGAGAAATGCCAGGAAATATCTTGTTCAGATTATCATTTTCAAATCCAAATCTCCCATTACTAACCAATGTTAATGTAGAAAATGTCATTAAAATCTAAATCGAAAATGTAACTAAAAACGCAATAAATTACAAATGTCAATTCCGCATAACAAAGATAAGAGAAGGGCAAATAGTTGAAATGTGATACCAGAAATAACATCAGTACACAAAAACAGCCTTTAACCTTTCCACCGGCACATCGCCCAAATACTACAAATGTGATTACCACGCACTGAAGAATGTAATACACTACATTTCAATATTTCTACAAACTGATTCAATTCGCCGTTGCTTAAAGCTGTCAACTCACCGAAGTCAAAATGCAAATACGGTGCCGCACCACGCTCTGCAGTAATACGCCCACCAACGCTGAACCACCACGACGAATCGACTGGCGCAGCAAGAAACTTGGCGCAATTCCCACGAAAGGCGGTCGGTACTGTTATCAAAGAGTAAAGTGTGTCTGTCATGCGAACCGTGCTCCCATGCGCTTGTTGCCTACTGCGCTCTCTGGTAGGGGTGGTCTTAACCACATGGAAGCGGGACATTCAAATGAGGCGGTTAGAACCAATGGGGTGTAAGTGACAAAAAAGTAGTTTAGAGTTAATGAACCTTAAAGTTTGGATCGAAATAAAAATTCTGAAGCGTTCTAGAAGCAATTATAAAGTAACTGTTCTTTCTGTTAGTTATTAACGAACTTATATTTACAATTTCTATGGATTTTGTTTAATACATAATGAAATAGGATCTTTTTCCAAAATGCTTACGTGTACTTACACCCATTTGCCGCCAAATGTGTCAATTATATCCGTTTTTCTATGAGCTTATTAGATTGGAAGTGAACTGAAAATACCGTTTTGACATTCAGAACCAGTATAATGACAATAAATAATAACAATAATAATAATAATAATAATAATAATAATAATAATAATAATAATAATAATAATAATAATAATAATTTCACAAATTCATTCTGAATCCCATGTTGTGTCTTCGCAACCATCTGCACTGGGCTCTTCAATGGCATCTTGAAGCATTTTGTTTCTGGATTGTGTTTTAGATCCCTGTAAAACTGATGGTGGGCAGGAGATATAAACTGAAGCAACTGCTGTAGATTCTTATATTTTGCAGTTGTTATAGCAAGCGTTGATTCATACAGTAATTGAAAATGTGTGGATGAACGTGGTCGTCCATTCTTGGTTTTCCTGAGGTCGAGTGATTCAAACTGTATGTCTTCGTTTAGAGTATTCTCCTAATACAGTGTGTATGGATGATCCTTTTCTAGATGAAACCATTGAATATAGCGCATGCCTGTAACGTTGTCTTTGACAAGATCATTCATAGATTGTATTGATACAAAATCATCTGTTGACATACGTTTGACATTTAACTTTCGGCTGGAACTTGTCACAACCTTAACCCAGTCATGTGGTATAAACACATACTGCTGATATTTCTCAGACTTTTCAATTTGGCCGAAGTCTTGATCACATTCCATGCAGATTTGCCCAGAAACCAGGAACTTGTTATCCACAGTGTGTAGAGATGTATTTTGCAATAAGAACATCCAGAACAGATATTTTTATTTTTTGTCCTGCGGCATTTTCACTAAAAGCGACTAGATGATTTGTAGAAGTAGGAAGTTGCTGTACACACGTAACTAAACAAGACCCAATTTCTTGAGATCCTTTTGAGGCCACATATACATTGTAGAACTGTCGTTAGCAAGGTCGTGAATGTCAAAATTGTACGTCCATAACTGTCGAAGGTAATAGACTGAACTACTTGTTAACATAGGTGTAGGCAATGTTTTTTGCAAATCAAAACATATCGCTTTAATTCATGTAGGGTACTCTTTTGCCAGTTGTTTAGCATTACTTTTCGCTGTTCTGGCTTTCTCTGCCTGTCGCAAATGATACTACTTATTTATTTTACTTCTTTCTATCTCTTGCAAGTCTCCTTATCAGTACCATCTGCGGAATGTACATGTAAAATAAAACACTATTAATTTCTCGTTTCTCGTTTGATAACATGAACAATCATATAATACATGACTGGAAAAGAGAAAGGTTACATTCAGAATCAGATTCTTTCGGTACAAAATGAAGTAATATTACCTTCTGTATCAGTACTTCTGCTTCCTATTTGATCACTATTTTCCTCTTTGTCAAACTCATCACTATTTTCCATTGTAAATGTACAAAAATACCACTTTAAGTAATATAACTAAAGACACGTCACGTAAAGTGTGAAGCTCCTTCGCGCTAAAGAGGTGCAACTGCACTTGTATCCCTTTGCCGCCAAATGCTTACGACGTTTTGTTAAGTAGTTTTCAGAAACTCCATTAAAATGCAGCCCAAATCAATGAATGCTCTTGCATGCCTTTGCCTCCAAACACAATCCACTTCATGCCTCAAAATGAGTGAGGTACCTTATATTTCTTAATTTTGTCACTTTGGTTAGTTTAACCTAAGGGGTTAGTTTAACCTAAGGGGTTAGTTTAACCTAAGTTCTAACCGCCTCAAATAATACTAGGTAGCATGAAAAAAACTTCAATTACAAAGCACGAGTACAACACCAGGGTCAGATGGTCTATATAATTTGATTTTTTATTTGTAGCAAAACTCGACCGAACTCAAAATCGATCTCATGTTCTTCGGACTTTGAGCAGCACTTTGATTTACGGCATTCACTAAAATACTCGTGGATGAGTTTCAGTTTCATAATTCTTGTTCTTATTGCCATTTGTTACTTTCTTGGACTCCCACATACAAAGTCATTTACTAAATATTTCTTACATTAACCATTTTATTTCTATATATTTCTTATTTTAACCATTTACAAACGTTTTTGTAATTAGTATTCTTTTTACGGTAAGTGCAATAAATTAAACTGCACGATATATCGAGGCTGCTGCTTTTGGCCTCAGTGAAAACAAAAAACCTATAGGTGATGTAATAAAGTTACGCTAATAAATATTCCTGTTGCCAAAAATTCTCCTACAGGTATTCAATATCCCTTGGAGTTTGAATAAAGATAAGTAAAAAGTATTTTCTACCGCTACGTGTGTAAGAGGCAATGGAAAACCAGGGCCTGGTACCCAGAAACTGTATGAATCCTCAAAAATGTATGGAAATATAAGTTTTCAATTGTATTTCTTGCGCATGAAGTAAGATGCTTAGTATGAAATGTTAAGTAAGAAATGTAGATTCAGTTGTCAATCCCGATATGGTGACATGATGGAAGGAATTACGAGGGAAATAACAAAATACACTCATAGCAATATAAAATGTTTATTATATTTTTATATATTAATGTTTAATAAGTGTTTTACAATTTTTTTTTCATTCTTCTTGACCTCTTGTCATAAAAATTTGAAACAGTGTTTGTGCAAGTCCGCAATGCGATGGGGGCTGTAGAAGATCATTGTTGAGAGAAGAAATGTGCCAAAATAGTTTTGGCTTCGCGCCATGGCTAATCAAATCAGAAGAGAAACATGTCGTGCGTACTCTGGAAATATTGTCATATTCACTTGGAAGACTTCAACAATTGTGATAAATGATTCGAAGTACAAATAACACCACCCATGGTATAAAAGGTCAAGTAGACATTAATACAAAAATATCGTAGATGTGATTTGCTGCAATATAATTATTATGGCCTTTATCCTCTGGAGTTCAGAGCTGGATTAGATCTGGGACGTCTTTCACGTTCAAGGAACTATTAAGTAATGTGTAATGAGTATAAATTAATGAATTTATATTCACAAAAATAGTAATTACTGCAAATATTCTTAAAAATAAAGGGCACAACACAAAAGTGTAATTAAGAAGACAACTGAGGAACTAGAAATACAGAGTATTTTAAAATTGGTACACAGGAATCATATAATCAAGTTAATCACTCTTAATTAAGAGGGATCGGCAGACGAGTGTCAACTACTTTTATTTTCTTTGTACACCCCCCTAGCCATTTCTGTAGTGTTTATCGTCCGTAAAGTTTGTACCTGTCTAGTCCCGTAAAATTGCGCAGATATGACGCGCAATAATGTTCAGGACACGGTTAAATATTTCAAAACAATTTCAGGAGAAGAATTAATATGACAACAATGGGACTTCTAAAGTCTACATTGCGAATATAAAATGAGTAGTGTGTACACCGGTAGAAAGAAAGTATAATTTCTGTAGTCACCTTATTACATGACAGAAACGGCTAGTTTAAGAGGAAAGTTTACAAACAACGTTATATAAGCATTTCGACAGAAATGTAAATGAGTTTGGACTTTGTCATTTCCCCATCGAGTCGGAGTGGAACCTCGGTTCGTACACACTTCCAAAAATCTTCACATTTCGGCCTCTTGATACAAAATTTATCACCTGATTTTGCACAATCTCCAATGAACGGTAAGCAAGTTCATTTATTATCTTCCCTACGTTATATCAGTCAAAAGATTAGTATTTCATCAGCGACGTGTTTCTTTGATGGAAAATTAAATACGAAAAATAAAGGAAAGGAAAACGAAAAAAATTACGTGAATAAAATAAAAGAGATATAGCAAGATATCGAAAAAAGAAAAGTGGAAGCGATGAATATGGGATGACGGACTTTGCTATGAAATTAGTCATGGACTGGGGCAGCGGTCGGAAAAGCGGTTCTTCTGACATTAGAACCATGACGCGGTATGACCATCGGTGGTACAGTGCGGGAAGGAGAAGTCAAGTAAGAAGAGAGGAACTACTTAAAGTCGTTAAAAAATGATTAACAGTCCCTTGCCTTCAACTAGTTAGCACCACCTTCAAATTACCCCTTCTAACCGCTACAAGTGTTTTATGGGTTTCAGGTCGTGACATCCACGGACAGAAGGTATGATTCTCTATACGTCCAATGCAACAGGAGGTCTATTGCATAGTCAGTTTCTTAAAAGTTCAGAATGTCCTAAAACACATGAGGGCTAAAATTAGAAGGATCAATTGCACAGAATAGGTACATGGAAGGTCTAACAGGTGCACACAGGAGGCATAATAGGTACAGAGGTCCAATTCCAAGTTTCAGTTATTGATCGTCCCCCAACTGATAACAACCGTGCCTCAAGTGGAAATATTTAGAACAGCTAAAAACTGATCTGCGGAGTAAAGAAGTCCTCATCCCACAGTTATTGTTTCAATTTAATTACTAATCCTACGAAATTACATGTAAAAGACAGAAGTAGCAAATTACCAAAAGTATAAAAATTCGTGAAGAAATCGACCTACTGGGGCCTACCTGCGGTCCTTGAACAACGGATCAAAATTCCTGGCTTCACCAACACGTGCAATTGAAGACCGAATATTTCAAACGGTACCTATTTCTTATTACAAACGTTATGTACTTTGTGAATTAAAGATTATCACTTCATACTGTGATAACATGGCCAACATTATGTTATGTATTTCTATTAGACGAAAATGGATTAGACATTCGTGACTGTTGGGCCACAATTTATTAGACATTTTTGACAATTGAACCAAATTGAATCAGAAATTTTTAATTAAATTAAATTTGTATTGGATGTGTTCTCGTAGACTTCCTGTCAATAGACTTAAAAAATAGACATTCTGTCATTTGACCTAATACCCTTGGTCTGTGAGACCTCTGTTTTATGTGGGTGTGGAGGGAAGGAATCAAGAGAGCCCACAAATTTCACAAGCGTGAGCTTAGCCACTGGCATAAGTAGCCAGAAATACACGAAATAACGTGATTGGTTTGTTTCTCCTTGCAAGAAGCACACATAATTTTCAGATTTCACTGAAATGATTACTTTATGTGGATTGTTAAAAATATTTAAAGATGATGTAAAATTCATAACCATTCCCTTCTCTTGAACATGGAAATTTAATATAATACATTCGAAAGGTGATACAAAAATGAGATCAGAAATTCGATATACCGTGGAAAAGCTCGAGCTTGGAGCACTGAGAGATGCCGTCTGATAGTCTATTCAAGTACCATATCGTACAGAAAGAGCACAATTCCAGCACTTTCGAAATGATGGTTTTCGAGATTCCAACCAGCGGTCTTGAGATTCTGGAGCAAGGAATTCCCATCATAACCTCTTCTACAACATTAATTTCGAACGTGACATACATTTAGGGGTGGATTAATTCAGGGCTGCTGAAGTGGATGGTCAGGGTTGGGCAAAATACTTTAAATACTTCTCAAAATAATTTGTAAATAAGTGTTTAAATACATACTCAAAATACTTTTGAATTGCTGAATACATGCGAATTTAAAATACTAAAAATGCAGTAAATACAAAAATGTTGCATTATAACTTTTTATTACAACAACATATTGTAATTGTCAATTACTAATTTATAGTCATAAATTTGTGAACAATAATTAAAAAACTTTCAAATGAAAACACTTTCACTATTTTTTCACAAAAACACTTTCAAATATAAAATGATATCAAAAGTTTGTCTAACTCAAATAAACGAAATTTCATTTTAAAACGACTAATTTTTCTAACAAATCATTAGATAAACTCCTAATTGGCGAATGTATAGAACCCACAAAGGAAAACAGTTGTTGAACTGGAGCTGATAATTGTCCAACATTTTTTAATGATTTATGTTTATCATTTAAAAATGAAGTTAATCCAAGTTCAACAGCTGAAAGGAGCTTTTATTTTTGTTTCAATGAGATCCAGTAACTAGCAGAAACAAACAAAAAGGAACTGTCATTGTTATCTTCATCTGTATTTAAAGTATTTTAAGTATTTATTTTTTTAAATATATCTATTTTGTATATTTAAATACATATCTAAAATACATGTCCCAAAAACTCCAAAATATCGTTTTTCAAATACAAAATGTATTTACAACACGTCTTTCAAATACATGTATTTAAATACTGCGCAACTCTGTGGGCGGTTCACGTAGCGAAGCTCTGGCCCATCGCGAAACTGTGGGGAACTGATGTGGACCGCTGCTTGTCGAGTCAGCCCATCAGAGAGAAGAGACGCTCCGGGGCTCGGCTCTAGTCTAGTGAAAGGCGACTGCACAGCAACTGCAGCGCGCAACCGCGGGCAGCCTGATTCGAATTCTTGCATTTAAGCAGCTCTGAATTAATGCATACACAGACCAAGCACGCAGTTAGGGCCTGCGCTGGTTAGGGGACTCCAGAATATTTTTAAACATTTTATTTTGGTTCGGAATTATTTAAAATATTCCAACATTATTTTTTTCATTGGAAATGTTGTTGATTTTTACTTTTTATTGTTGGTGCACAAGAGAAGTGTCACATCTAAAAAAATCGTCAATTTTGAGTTCAGTGACTTGAGTTCGATAAGAATATTGTCTAATTTTGATAGTAAAATCTTGATAAAGATTGCTCTCAGTCGCTATAGAAAATAAAACATCAAGCCTACGGTCACAGTGCAACCGAAATATCCGTCGTTCGCTACCGGACGACCTACCGGCGAAATGGCCCGACTTATTTCACCCGAAAAAAAAAAAAAACCAAATGTTGCACCAGAAATCGCCTCCGAGTATTCCCATAATTCTGCAGTTCATATTTTTAAACATTTACGATAATGCTCAAGACCATTTTCAGGCATTGCAGATAGCCTTGATTCTCCAGCTGAACCGATAGAATCAAACGAAACACATCTTCGTCGGCCAGCCAATGTTTCGGGTTCAATATGTTCCGTTTCATTTACTAGCACGTGTTTGAACGAATAGGCCGACAACGAAAATGTTAGTTGTCGGCCGACTGAAATTTCGGCCAAAATCAGTTCCTCTGTGACTGCCGCCGCCTTAGTACAGTCGACTCTGGTTATAGTGAACTTAAATCACTGGTCCTGTTTACTTATAATACAAAAATAAGAAGATTCAGTTTTAGTGAACCTGAACCTCGACTGTAGTGAACTGTAGTTATCTGTATATTACAGACATCTGTATATATGCAAATCAGTACAGGAAACACAACGAATTGGTAATTAAGTCCCTCCTGGAAAATAATACATCGCCTCAATACCACGCATTCATCGCACCAGGGAGCTTCGAAAATTATTGTCGGCCCAAGGTCATAATCGAAGAAGTCTCCCTTGAGATGGTGTTTTTGCTGAATCTCTAAATTAATAAAATAGATCATTGCAGAGAAATTCTATTTAATTTTGACATCTGAAATAGTAAACCAAAAAGGTTAGTCCCCTGAAGTTCACTATAACGGAGTCGACTGTATTTATTTGGCTGCCAAATGAATGGCTCCGTTCACATTAAAACAGTTTCCCTGTAAATTTTACAATTTTGATAATTTTATAGACAATTGACAATTTTTTAGATGTGTCATTTTCTTGGGAGCAAAGATATGCCCAATATTTCAACACAAAAGGGTTGCTGATTATGCTGATTGAGTTACGAATCCGGCTGTGCGTGCCCTTCGCACGGGAAAGCGCAGCGTGGAAGCAGGCGACGCGGCAGGTCGTGCATGTGTCTCACGCGCATGCGCGAGCGTTCGGCCAGAAGGAGCAGGTGGGGCCGAGGCTAGGCGCTGGCACGCACGTCCCGCAGCTCCACAGCCTGCGACAGAGGGATGCGACATCGATGCCGATGTTTCCAAAACACCGATGTTTCTGTAAAAATGCTGATGTTTTAAAGTCGATGGTTTATTAACATCGACGTTTGTGTTCGATGTTTTTACGTTTTCGATGTTTTGTTAGTTGATGAAACATTTTCTTTATCAGAATTTTGTAAAAGTTAAAATATGAAATAATAACTGATACCTATGTGTTGGAACCACACGAACGCTTTTTGTACCTTCATCGGAAACACTAATCCTCGCCCGAGATGGTGCAGATACCCTGGTATTTCCTCCGTCTTTCCTCGTATTTCGCATCTAGAGGAGTAATAGAGGGGCATCTAGAGGTCGCTTTTCATCTACCAAGATCATATAGCAACCACTGTAAGTAACATTGGAGGCATACAGACACACACAAACAACCATGCCCCGGGCAGGATTCGAACCATTTGGGACACCATTCAGCCGCGAGGTAGCTACGGCTCTTCAGCTTTAGTGACCCAGGCCGGTGGCTTTTAATTTTGTTTTCTGTTAAATTTTAAGAGTAATTTAATATTCGCTACCACTGTCAAATTAAATTTTGTTGCGCACAAATTTAATGTTAAAGTTACTATCCAATTTCAATGTTTTTTGGTCGATGTTTTATTAACATGGATGTTTTAATTTTGAAGATCGATGTTTGACCACATCGATGTTTTTTATCGATGTCGCATCACTACTGCGACACACACTGCGCTAGTCGGGGGGATTAAGGTATGTTCGTGCGCACAAAGAGGGGGCAGGGGCAGCGTTCCTCTGAAAATTTCGAAAGGGGTCCCGCAATCCTACATAATAAAACATAATTTTTGTGAATATGACCAACTCCTAATTTTACCCCCTTCTTTTTAAATCTGACAACTTGGGAAATTAATACACGGTATTTCAGAAGAGGCTTTCCAATAATCTGTTATCTTAGTAAATTGTTGAACATAAAACCAATTGCATTTATTAACTGTATAATTAAAATTATTATTCCACTCTCTTTGTAGCACGTTTGATTATTTTCTAGTAAAATAAGTTACTAGTAAATTTAAAAAAATAATGGAATGGGGGTTCTAGTGAGGCCAGAGGGATCCCAAAATCTAGTTGACCTGCCCATTTGTTTTAAGCTGCGCACGCCTGTGTTCAAGACAGTTGCTAGTCAAATAGCACAGGCCAACAAAAAAAAAAAAAGATTTCAAAAAACTTTTTAAATCTTGATAAGTGATTTTTGTAGTTTCTTCCACATCTGAACTCTGTTCTTTTCCATCACCCAGAGTTTAGTCACAATTTGATTTAGTAAGTTACGTAAGTTAAGTTAGTAAGTTATTTAGTAATGCTAAATATGCAATAAAAAAGTAAACGACTTTTAAAATACAACACATTTATTTAAACATTGAAGATGGCTTCATATTATTAACATTACATTATACAAAGGCTTTGCGAGCCCATTGACGAATATTTTCTTTGTCTCTTTCCTTTAAAGCTACTAAATATAGCTTTTTCTCGTCTGTGCCGTTTGCTGACTCTCTCGGTGAAGTGACCAACAGTAATCTCCCATCATGTTGGATCATGTTGGTGTTCCAGAATCCCTTTTAACGTTTTTCCATGATTTTTAGATCTTGATGAAAACTCTCACCTTGCTCTTCATTTACACCACCTAAATTGTCCGGAATTAATTGTAAATGGCTGTTTAAAATGTGAACTTGAGGCTCATTAAACATCCCAATTTTTTGAAAGCATCCAACATATTGGTAACAACTTGATAGTCAGAATCTTTTTCGTTGCCTAGGAACGTATTTACAACGCGTTTTAATTTAATACACGTTTCATTTTCATTTATATATACTTCAAATTGGGGATCAAACATGGTTTTTCTAACATCAGGTCCAAAGAAGTTACCTTCTTTTAATTTTGCTTCAGACAATTGCGGAATCGTTTCATAAAGGTCCGGACGATTGGCTGAATTGCAGATGGTAGATTAGAGCATTGAATCACTTTTTGTTTTTTGAGTTGTTACACCAGTGCAACTAACGTATTACTCATCTAAATGATTCCTTGGGCCCCTCCATACCAAACGAATGGCAAATGTACAGGAGACTTATTCTTTTTCTAAGGTCTTCTTCACAAATATTGCAAAGTACCTTACGGGACGCTCAAGATTTGTCCTGATCACCAAGTTTAATTCCGAAATATGAAAAATACACATTTGTAATAATGTCAGTAACGTTCCGTTGGTATTTTTTAATAGCAAATTCGCCCCAAATATAACAAAAACTGTCAGAACTGTTTTTACAATCATGACTAGTTATGACTTAACATTAACTGATAAACTAGTAAACTATATTATCTTGATAGCAACAATGCAAACACGTACGCCTCAAATAAAAGAAACATGGTATATATTTTACCAATATCTTTGTCGTCCTACTACTTTTTCATTGTAAATTCCTGCATCCCATATGTTTCTAAAGACTCAGAGCTGCATTTGCGTTTACACAGAGAAAATGTTAAAATGTGAAAAAACGATGGGTGATACGGCCTTTTTAACGTTATTTTTAGAATCAGCACACTAAAAACTATAAGAATTAGGTGAACACACACAAAAAGTTTTTGGGTCGTTGGCCTGTGCAATCAACAATTTATTACATCTTTAAATTAACAATAGCTCCGTATAAATGTGAAAGGAGAATTGAAATAATTATTTGTAAACAGTAAAAAGGATATACTGAATTATTGCTCTAGAAAAAATATATTAATACATTTAGTATCGCAAATGTTTTTTTCATTTTCGTAAGTTCGTAATACTAATTTAAGTTAGGGTGACTTGGACTCCCGCAATTTTCTTTCTGTCTGCACTGAATATCATTCCTCATTGATTGTATTGAATGGTTATTAACCGTTAAGTAGTTTGTGGTAAGGTGTGAAACAATTTTTTAAGCCCCCAATCACTTCATTATCAGAGACTTATGGCTTATAAATATTTTACAAAAAGTTCGTATTTTCTTTGTCGTCCTCTCCAGCGGCGACAACCCATCGCCTGCATCTATAAGGAGAGCGCGTACTACAAGATGTCTAACGGGCAGTGGTGGGGCTGCAGCAGTACCTGGTAGTGCAGGTGTCGGAGGCCGTTGGCGACGGCGCTGGGGCCGTCGGGGGCGGCGGCGGCGGCGGGGGCGGCGGAGGGCGCGCGGGGGCGCGGCCGGGCGACGGCGCTGAGCAGCAGCGGGTCAACGGGCGCGCGGCGCTCCTTGGTCGGGGCCAGCAGCCGCAGCGCCAAGCTCACCGCCAGCGCCACGCCCACGCACACGCCGCAGCCCAGCAGCGTGTACCACATGTACGACACGCGGTACAGCGGGAACACGTACCTGCCGCACGCCAATGGCACAATGTTGGATGGCAATGGGCGGTTTTATCATAACGTTAAGAAGCCCTATTTTGAAACAGTTTTCATTGTATTTGTTCTAGAAACACATAAGAACTGTAATTTCTTATTTCAAATTTTATTTTTGGGTCGTTCAACGTTTCGACGAGGTTTTCTCGTCATTTTTAGGAACACAATTGTCAATTACATACTATACATGTTGATCTTGAATTCGTTAGGTCTAGAAACAAAGAAATTTGTACATAAAAATAATACTACTATTAATATTAATAATAATAATAATAATAATAATAATAGTAATAAATAGAAATGAGTACACAATACTGAAGGATATTTATTTTGTACTAAAAGCCACAATGAACGGTTTCCTGAACGTGCAGGACACATGTGGGCGCGGGTGTGGATCTAGGATAGTACATTGATTATTTTGTGTTTCGGCGGGCGTCAGCTACTATGGTCGGTAGTCACGTTAGTGTAGCGCATGTTGTATTCTGGGAGGGCGGCAGTGTTCTTCGCCCTTTCGAACGTGAGATCCGGCACTTACCTATACGTCAGCTTGTGAGGGTTCCCCTCCAAGTGTCTCCGCCTCGGACGGCAAAAAGCCTATACTTCGATTTAAATACAGTGGCACTTCAAGGTATCGAGCTGGAATAGGAGGGGACATTGTCACACAATCGGGAGCTCCTATACCAACAATTAAAGTCTTAACGGGGATCCCGATTGGATAATAGGGCCCCCTCTCCGTCCAGCTCGTGACCTTAAATTGCGACTATGTTTAAATCGGGTATAAGCTCACGACAGGTCTCCCAGCATTGAGTAGTGGAGGATATGAAAATGTGAGCGCGTGTTTGTAAGGGAAGACGAGGAGACAAGGGAAGATCATGCACTTTACGTGGCCCGCATTAGAACACTGCTCCGGCACGTATTTCTCGGAGAAAACAAGGAAAACTGCAGATCAGTGCAGCTGACCGGTAGAATTCTCCTCCAGTGAGGGACTGACTTCGATCTAGCCATGAAGCTAATGTTGAAACTCCACCATCAACTCGAACTCTAGGGCCTCCCGGTCAGAGACACTGCAATGGCAAAACTTAGCTATCTCAGTAAGCTGTGAACTATGTCAGCAGTGAACTATGTGAGACTTTGGTCCCACATTTAAAAGTACTGAGTGATGTTTAGACATGCCCGCCCAATTCAGTGGTGTATCCACATGCGGGGCACGGATGCCTCGATAGCCAAGTATATATCTATTTTTTAAACTTTTGTCAATTTATGAAAAACAATTACCATTCTGGTCGCACTACTTCCAAACTTGTATTCCCTTAAATTATTTTATTTAAAGACCCTGCTACATTTTTATAATTGGAAAAACATTGATCGAGGGCATTCGAACTAAAATTGCCCCTCTTTCAAATACTCGGTGAATCTGCCACTGGCCCGATTTCCCAGATTCTCAGTTTTATCGACATCATTAGTTCTAAAGATCCTCCGGATTCGTTCGGGGTCTGCTTGTAGTTCTGTTTCGACCCGGCAGTGACCCCTTATTTAGGAGAAACAGAGGAGGAATTTGTCCCCATCCCCCCGCCCCCTTTTTAATATGTTTTCAGTCGATCAACCTTAGGGCTAGAAGCTCCTAGTACGAGGTGCACTCTATTCATCATTTTCGAGAAGCCGCGTTTTCTGATGCCAGTCCAAGGAGGCCATGTACTTCGAGAAAGTTGAAAAAGCTTTTGAAAACAGGGCGTCCAATTCGGGGGGCTAAACATCCTATAATTGGGTTTTCATTTCTTGGAGCGTGGGGTCTTGTCTTCACGATGTAATATCTCACGGTATTTCACGCCGTCCTCGGTCTTGCCGCTAGGAGTCGCATGATCGCCAGCATTGCCCAAAACAATCGCGTTCATGCAACTCTTAGCAGCACGACGGAGAACGACGCAAAATACCGTGAGATATTTTATCGTCAAGACAAGACGCCACGCGCCAAGAAATAAAAACCCAAGTATAATACCTCTTGTGATGCTTGGTAGAGCCGCAACACATAATCGATTCGCGCAGCATAATTCTGATGAGTAGGATCTGAAGTGGGAGCTTGATAAGAACGAAATCTATCTAGTTTTTCTGGCTCTATGCTCGGACCAAGCTTTACAAAACCTACGTATGTGTCGCCGAATTATTTGTTAAGCTCTCAGGATATGTATTTGCCCGACACTTAGTTAATTTCCCCTGTTCCCCACTATAATCTCGATCTGAATGCTTGTAAAAAGTTTTGTGTCGGTCATGATTTATTTGTGTGCAGACGAGAGTTGCCTGCTTATTAATACGGACGGTCTCTTACTTGTACGTTCTAGCAAATCTTTCTCGACCGACGGTCGACAGGCCCATATAATGCACGAGCTGAAACTAAATACAGTTATGTTTGTTTTTCTTACCGTTAACTGTTGTAAATGGACTTTTCAACGTCATTTTATCACTAATTGCAAGTGTCGGGCGCATTTTTTACGACCGACTTATCGTAAAACTCTTGCAGGCTCATATCAAAGCTAAATAGCTAAGTAGTAGTACTCTTCTTCAGCACCTACCTTCAGTTTCACTACTATGATAAATTCATAATACTTGTAATGTACGCTCTTTGTCCTACAATTCTATCAAAGAATCCAATCTGTCAAAAATTACGTTGTACGTTTTAAACGTGTACGTTTTATTTTCAACGTACGGAAATTTTTCCACATTGGCTAACAATACTAGTGCTTTCATTTTTTATGAAATATGCTTATGTATACTGTCAGAAAACAAATCAATAATATCTTCTCTCCCTCTTGTGAAAATATATTTCTTTCTGTCCGCATCTTATTACAGAACTGCTAAATAGTCAACCATTCTTGTAGAATCTCCCATGGTTGAAACTAAGCACTTTTCGAATATACTTTTTATTGTACGTCAACATGATTATTTTCAATATTTATTTGGCCTTATTATACATTTATTTAATTGTTTTTTTCTTTGGCGAAGATACAATTCAAATTGCTTGAACCAATTTGGATCCTTCGACGGAAAGTGATTTGAGAAAGACAATTTGAAATACGTATTATTTAATGGTACAAACTCATCTGTGAATGGTGACCCATTCCAAGCGCCAACAGAGGAAGCAAATGCTCGCAGCGGTACTTGTAAAGATTTTAAAACTACTGATAATAAGATAGTGGAAGATACTGGAACATTTAAATATTCTCGATAAAAATTATAAATATTGAAACTTTCGACAGAAAATTCAGAGCTGAAGAAGTGGAAATATTTTTGTCTCAAGAAATTATTATTGAAATTACTGTTTAAATACGAAACAAATGATATCGATCTTTAAATAAAGAAATACATCACAAACATAAACATAGAAAGACACCACGCGCAACGAAATAGTAAACCGGAATGCGAAATCAGTAATGTTTTTGCACTTAGACATAATTGTGTATAGTAGGTAACATTTAAAATTATGTCAGAGAGGAAGTCTATTGAAATGAGACATTGTGTGTTCTTGAATAAATTATAAGTATAATGATATCTTTACACAATTGAGAGATTATACCTATGCACTTTACAACGAAAATAATTCGTGTTTCGTTGTCTAGGAGAGGTTGATTAGGTTCGGGCGCTGAAAATCAGTAGTTGTATGATTAATTTCAAGAGGGTGCACCTATTCCTGGCAAGGCTCTTAGCGGTTTAAAATGTTACTCATTTTTTATTTTTGTAGGCAATTCATTTAATGAAGTCATTTTCATATTTTTTGAAACTACTAATTTTCTGATCACGCAAATACACGAGCTGAAACATCTCTAAATTTCAAACGTGTCAGCACACACCACTAGAACATGCGACGCCAGCATAGTTAACGGTACTTTTCTTCAAGCAGGTATGCAGTTTTCATCTTGCTTCTAGAGTACATATGTATCGCTACAGATTACTGCTTTATCCGGAGTTGATGTGGAATCAATGTCTATATAATTGTCTCAAAGTTCTAATGGACTGTTGACAGATTGTGGCACACAAAGTTACAAACTCAAACAAGGAATAAATTATAATCCTGTTCAGACGTACGTCCGTAACACGCGCGCAGTTAAAACAATTCGTAAGCCATGTGTGTTTCAACCGGTTGATTCTTTCTGATTCTTTCAAGGCGAACGACACCATCTGTTGACAATAATCATAACTACGTGCACAGCACTTAAAAGAGAAGAATGAACGCGCCATATTTAAACTGGTGTAAAATTATCGTAAATTAATAGAAATACTGATTAAGTAAAATTAAATTAGTGAACATGATATGGAAAGAAATGCTTCCTTTGCTTCCATTTTTCTTGACAAAAGGATTGAGACAGCATAAATGACTAGTTTTTTCACGTCAGAATAAGTTAACATACTACAAATTTTTGTTCCTCTACTTCCGAACCAAAGCTTATTATGCCTCTTTCCATCCCTGATATTCATCATTTAATTAGTAGGATCCCGAAAAACAATTTTATTTTTCAAGATTTCTGACACTTTCCTGGTTTGTGACAATTTTCCCCTGAGGTTTGCTTCACAAAACGCTCTCAGAATAGTGATAAAAAAATTGTGTGCTTTAAAATCGTGAAATCTTGACCTCTTTTTGTGCCTTACCCTCCACATAAATGGGAATAAACGTATTTTTTGTACAAAAACACGAAAATCTACACTGTTAGAAGTATGTAATTGAGCCAAGAAAACTCCTGAGGTCACACAACTCTTATACAAATATTATATACTTATAACCCATGTAACTAGTTGGACCTGTAGAATCATTTGGCAATTTAAAAATAATGGTTTTAATAACAACTGCGCGTTGTAAATTCTTTACAAGAACAATTCAGGGTTAAATTAAAACGAAGAACAATACTTAATCATGAAATCATATATATATATATATATATATATATATATATATATATAATATTACATATTACATATTATAATCATATTATATATATTACACATTATTATGTATAGTATATCTAATAAATAAAAAATAATGTTTGTTGTTTGTTCCTATTTTGTGCGCTGCCGTACCATTCATCCGATAAAATTTTGTCGCCTTATTGCTTGCACTTGCGCGAAGAATATAGGCATAGAACGATGAGAATGCGCGTATGTCTCTCGCAAATAGACTCGCGTTGATGATGATTTTATGTGTTTATGCTGACTCAAGCATCTCTAAACAGAAGCTCAACGCGACCCGCCGCAACCTCAAGTATTGAGCGTGTCTTTGCTGCATATTCTGCCCCTGCGATTGTGAAATATAGTACTTTGTGCAAAATATGGGCTGTTCCAAATAAAGCAATTTCTTGCACTTCCAAGTGTTTTGAATTACCAGGGAGTTTAGCCAATTTCTTACACAAATTTTGCGGAACAAATCCCAGAGCTCCGATGACTATCGGTACGACCTGCGCTTTTACGTCCCACATTCGGTTGATCTCAATTTCCAAACTCGAGTATTTAAGACGTTTCTCTGTCTCCTTGGTTACGACGTTTTGATCGCATGGCACAGCAACGTCTACAAGTAGAAACGATTTTTCTGTAAATCCCGGGTAACAACGTTTGTTTGCCGCTATCGTGCGATCAATTTGAATTTGTTGGTCGTACAATACCGTACGCAGTCCAACAGACGTCACAGGTTTTGGTGAGCGTTCGTACCACTTGTGTTTGGAACTTCGAGAGCGGTACAGATTTGTCAGTGGAGGTAACTACTCAAACTGTCGTGTCTTTTCATTCTGTCTTTGCTAGAATTGGACAAGCTCAGACAATATGATCAATGGTTTCTATTTGTTCCTGGCAAATGCGGCATTTATCATCTTGGAGAATTTTGAGAACCGCTTCATCATAATATCGTGTTATTAAGACCTGATCTTAGGCATCTATTACAAGTGCTTCCGATTCTGGCTTCATCCTTCCCTTTGTGAGCCACATAAATGATTGATCTTTATTGATCTACACCTTGTCCATTCTTTGTAGAATTGTCCAGGAAGTGGTTTTATTATTATTATTATTATTATTATTATCATCATCATCATCATCATCATTTTTATAGTCTCATGGCGGCTTTTGGTCAGTGTGCTCGCATTCCAGTACGCAGCCCCGGTTTCGATTCCCGGTCGAGGAAAGACTATAGTTTGAGTTTTCCTTACAATGTGTCAGTGTATGTTGCTGTGTGACGATGAGAAAATTCACCTCTTAGGCTGAGAAGACCGGAATATGGCGTGGGGATGTCTACATGCTAACCACACGTACCTTCTTAACCCGTGGCCGCGAGGCAGGGACGTCGCCGGTAGGCCTGAGCCCGTTCCCGGGATGTTGCGCCAAGTACATACATTATTATTATTATTATTCCATTACATCACGACTAAAGATGTTACGAGTCGGCTGAATATAAAATCTACTCCAGGTTGCAACCAGCTACCTAAGGAGCAGATCCGGTGACTGTCAGTGCCTCTACAATACTTTACGCAAAATGGGCTGTTCCAAATAAAGCAATTTCTTGCACTTCCCAGTCTTTTGAATTACCTGGGAGTTTCGACAAGTTCTTACTCAAATTTTGCGGAACAAATCCCAGAGCTCCGATAACTATCGGGACGACCTGTGCTTTTAGGCCCCATATTCGGCTGATCTCGATTTCCAAACTCTTGTATTTAAGACGTTTCTCTGCCTCCTTGGTAACGACGTTTTGATCGCAAGGTACAGCAACATCGATAAGTAAACACGATTTTTTCGACAAATCCCGGATAACTATATCCGGTTTGTTTGCCGCTATCGTGCGATCAGTTTGAATTTGTTGGTCGTACAATATTATTTATTATTTATTATTTATCTTTATCTGAGGGCAAATGTTTGGAGGCGTCTGGCAACACCGACACGAGTTTTCTTAGTGCGCAGGGGGCAGTTGCACTTACCCAGGTGGCGCGAGGGGCGGCTTGACGGGCGCGGAGGGCGCCGCGGCGGAGAGCAGCCCCGCGGGGCAGCCCGCGATGGAGGTGTTCTTGGTCGGGAAGCGCAGCTCCCCCGCGGCGATGGCCGCCTGCGTGCCCACCACCACCCACGCCGTCACCGCCAGCGCCGCCGCGCCGCCCGCCAGCGCGCCCTGCAACGCCATCGCTCAATGAAAAACGCTCAAGCACAACATGATCAAGCGCGATCATCATCTGTAGTACCGGGTGTCTCACTTAAAACCGGCCCCGTTGCAGCGTGTTGCTTTTTCTGATTTTTAGAGTCCCTAGATACAGAGTTTAGCGCATTCCATTGTTGCACCGATCCCGCCATTTTATATCCAGTTGTCAGGAGAATTGGAACTGTGTGGTATTCTGTGTGTTGAGAACTGTAAATCTATCCCTAATCAATATTAATAATTCTAAACGTCCCCTTACCGTCACCATTTGTTATCACTTCTGTTCAATTTCTGCATTCTGCTTGTTGAGGCAATCGGGTGAGCGGATATTAAATGGCGGCGGTTGCGCTACTCTCTGTATCTAGGGACTCTATCTGATTTTGGGCGAACAGCGAATTCTACTGGCTAGACTAGGAATCGTTTGATCCACTGTGATGCGTACCAGTATGTTGACAGGCAGTTGTGGGCTTTGTGTTTCGACTTTCGTGTGTGCCTAATAAGTAATAGTATTTTAATACATTAGTAATACATTAGTATTCTGTGCAAGAAAGAGTGTTTATTGTTTAGGTGTACATTCGAACTGGTTCGTTCAAGAAAATTCGTGAAATTTTTCCTAGTGTGTTTCCAGAAATCAGTGTCCCGACGAAGAGAACAATCCAGAATTAAATTTCAAAATGGCGAACATCAGGTTCGGTTTTGAATATTAACGAACACGAACAAGAAAATGTTTCGAAACAGGAGGAGGGCATTTCCAGCACATTTTGCAATTTTTCTGTTTTTGAATAAAGTTAACTAGTTTCAGAAATGATTGTATCGTAACTATTCTCAGAAATATTCTTTAGATTTGCTCTTACTGTGCATCAAGTGCGTGGCCCTACCACCAGAAAGCGGTGCTGTTCACTTCTCAGAAAGAAGCTTATTCCATGGGGAACCCACGGGCCTGTTTTAATTGGGACACACTGTAGTACCGGGTGTACATTTTATCGCTCGCCGAAGATTCGGGCGGCGCCGCCCGGGGAGACGAGGGCTCGCTCGCCCACAGAAGCTCTTACTCAACTCCCGTGGTGCCGTACGGGAACTGTCGCTGCTCGTAAACATGATGCTGAAAGTGGTGTCATTCAGCTCGAGTGCATTCATGACACCTCCGAAACATATTCTGATTCTCTTTTCTGTTTCAGCGTGGATTCATCTGAGCCAACAGCCAAAACAACCGCAATTGGAGCGCAGAAACCCCTCACCTGCTCCCACGAAGAACCACTTCACGGCGTAAAGATCGGAGTGTGGTGTGCGTTGTGTTTCACAAGAATTATAGGACCTATTTGTTTTTCAACACCACCGTTACTGTTGATGCTTACATGAATTAGATTTTTGCATTATTCTTCGAACAATTGACACCAGAAGAAATGATCTATGATTATTTTTAACAGGATTATTCGGCAATTTGCTCACACTACTGTTTGATGTATGAACATTTTAAATACTGCCTATGCTGACCAATTACTAGTCGTGGCTTATGGCATTCAAAATCACCTGATCTGACTCTTTGTGACTTTTTTCCTTTGGGGGGTACTTGGCAGATCAGGTGTATGCAGAAAATCCGCATTTGGAGGAAGAGCTCCGGCGCTCTTTTGAAGAGAAAATCGCAGCACTTCCTCGAGACTTACTTCAAAGGGTAAATTAGAATGTGTTCTGGGGGTGTCAAGAATGCATTCGAGCCAAAGGCATCATCTCTTCAGCATCTTCGTTAAGGTAAGTTAAGCGCAGCAATAGTTCCCGTGTGTCAGCACGGGAGTTGAGTCAGCACTTCACTGGGCGAGCGAGTCCTCGACTCTCCGGACGACGCGGCCCGAATATTTGACAAACAATAAAATTAACACCCGCTATTATTTGCACACGTGTTCTTGGATCGCGGCTAGCTAGCTAACGCCACACCTTGACTGGCATTAGTTGAATTCAGAATAAACGATAGCAACAAGAGTTGTCAATAAAATCTGATAACCAGTAATGTTTGCTCCCGCGTAATAGAAAATATTTTGCGTCGAAAAAAATAGCTACAGATTTGAACAGTCCTGTCGACAAAATAAACAACCTTCCACTCCTCTAGCATTTAGCGAAATGAGGGCTCAAGAAAACGTGCGCGAAGAATAGCAAATATTTCAATTTAGGACACACCGGAAGATGAGGATTTGGAATTAAATAAAAATTTTGTAAAGATTGGTTTTGCCCTTCATACTCATACTTGGAATCTAGAATTTTTCATATTAAAAATCTTCAAAAATATTTATTTTCGTATATATATATATATATATATATATATATATATATTATTATTATCATTATTCCTCTATATCACGACTAAAGATGTTATGTGTCGGCTAAATATATAAAATCTACTCCAGGTTGCAACCAGCTACCTAAGGAGTAGATCTAGGGACTGTCGGTGCCTCTACAATACCTTGCGCAATATGTGGACTGTTCCAAATAAAGCGATTTCTTGCACTTCCCAGTCTTTTGAATTACCAGGGAGTTTAGACAAGTTCTTACACAAATTTTGCGGAACAAGACCCAGAGCTCCGATAACTATCGGGACAACCTGTGCTTTTACGCCCCACATTCGGTTGATCTAGATTTCCAAACTCGTGTATTTAAGACGTTTCTCTGCCTCCTTGGTAACGACGTTTTGATCGCAAGGTACAGCAACATCGACAAGTAAACACGATTTGTTCTCCAAATCCCGGATGACTATATCCGGTTTGTTTGCCGCTATCGTGCGATCAGTTTGAATTTGTTGGTTGTACAATATCGTACACAATCCAACAGACGTCACCGGTTTCAGTGAGTGTTCGTACCACTTGGGGCATGTGTTCGGAACTTCGAGGGCGGTACAGATCTGCCAGTGGAGGTAGCTACACACCCTATCGTGTCTTTTCAAGTATTCGGTCTTTGCTAGAATTGGACAAGCCGAGACAATATGATCAATGGTTTCTACGTGTTCCTGACAAATGCAGCATTTATAATCTTTGGAAATTTTGAGAACCGTTTTATCATAATGTCGTGTTCTCAACGCCTGATCTTGGGCAGCTATTACAAGTGCTTCCGATTCTGGCTTCATTCTTCCCCTTTTAAGCCACATAAATGATTGATCTTTATTGATCTGCACCTTGTCCATTCGTTTCAAATATTGTCCATGGAGTGGTTTATCTCTCCACGATTTCTTTAACATTTTTTGTGACTCAAATTCCATGTTAAAGTTTCATGTTTATGTTTATTATTATTATCATCATCAATTAAGTTTTCAGTTACCAGATGGGATCCCGCAGTTACGTTAATAATCGCAGTTAAGTCAACGAACTGAAATTCATGACTTTGAAAATAATCTATTTGTTGAAACACATTAAACATTAAAAAACGACACATTAAAAACGAAAAAACAAACATAAAGTCGGTGCAATGTCGATGCATAAGGTATTTGATTAAAAGTGAGTTTTATGTAAGAGAGACAAATTCTGTGTTAACACCATTTTTTTCACTCACTTTTCGTAATGATTATACTATAATAGGGTACAAATGAAGAAAGACGCTTCTATAGTAGGCAGAATTTCTGGTAGATTGCAATGCATTGCATTTGAGAATACAAAAACGATAAATATACCCAATAGATAGACCCAATAGACTAAAAAACGACATATATACCCAATGGAAATCTGAAACGTGGTTTCGACATGATATGTTTGTTAGCGTATAAGCTTTTTAGAGTGGATTTTGGACATCTTGAGCGTTATCTGTGTCAGCTGGCAACCAGGGTTCTCTTCTAGCTTGGCTACGGGACTGGAGCCTCATGTGACCCTCTCCCGTCAGTAAGCCACAGATTAAAATGCATATCAAAGAATATTTCAAAGTTCTAATTGCATATCAAAGGTTCAATATTCCAAAGCTCAAATGTATATGTACAGTAGTTCATTTTACTTGTTACGACAGTTCTACATGTACATTTATTCATATATGTATTTTATGTTATGTAGAGGTGACAAATCAGTTTTGAGATTTTGGCTTTTGTCTTGCTCAGCTTACGATGTATTGTGTTTGTGTCAGATGCTCGTGTAGAGCAGAGGGAGGAGAAGAAGAGGGATGGAAAGTGAAGGGCGGAGGAAGGTAGATGGAGGGCAGCAGGACGAAATCGGAGGTCGGAGCGTGGAACGCAGAGCGCAAAGGCCAAGGGAAGAAGTCGGAAGCTGAAGGCAGAAGGTCGGAGCGCGGAGGGCAATGGGGGAGCGAGGAATGCAAAGAATAGAAAGCAAAGGTCACAGAGCAAAGGACGCAAGTTGGAAGTCGGAGGCCGGAAGACGGAGGCTGAAGCCCGGACGGCGGAGCGTAGATATGAGTGAGTGGACGGCGGAGGGCAGAGCGCTGAGGGCAAAGCGTTGAGTTGGAGAGGAGGGCGGAGAAAGAAGGAGGGTGGGCGGAGGAGAGACTCACCCGCTCGTCGACGCAGGGCGCCAGCAGCCCGGCGGCGAACACCCCCAGCAGCGGGCCGTGCGACAGTGCCGCCAGCGACATCGCCACCTGCACATCGCCCGCGACACCACGCACCCATTCACTACAATGAGGACGCGTATACTCCGACTTACAGAAGGTGGCACTTCAAGGTCACCATCTGGAAGGAGAGTTTCATCCAATCGGGAGCTCCAATACCAAAAGTTTGGCGTAACGAAACAACACCACCTAGATAGACCTATATCTAGGTGGGATAGAACGAAGTTCCCGATTGGGTGCCAGTGTCCCCCTCTCCCGTCAAGCTGTTGAACTTGAAGTGCCACTGTGTTTAAATCTGAGCATAAAAGAATAGGAGCGGTTGCAGCGCTTCTAGAGGAGGGAAGAAAGAAGGGCAGAGGTGGGGCGACTGCCTAAATGCCACCTTCAAAGGGATGTCGCTAAAGGACACATTTTACTAACATAGTAGATGTTTTTATTCAATAAAGTTAATGAAAATTTGAATATAAATAGCACCGTTCAATAATCCGTAAACAAATTAGTACTAAAAATGATAAATTAAACAATGATATTCTCTAGACTCAAATTCCACAGTTCGGGAACGAAATTAAGACTCGTGATGCTCCATCAGCACATACTTTCTCACATTATTTCTACATTGCTATTTTAAAAAAAATTAGAGTTCAACGAAAATGAGACACCCACCATTCTTTCAAACATTCATTCTTTTTTTCCGTGGAAAACAAATTTAAAGAAAAAATTGAGCGATTTTGGAGAGAAAAAAGATTTTTTTAAATTGCCTATATTTCTGGCCAAGTTACACGAAAAATACTCATATTTTTGAAAAATTGAACACTGACTTATTTAAAGATCCATCTTTAAGGAACAGATTTCATTAAGGAAAAAATCTCTATCTTCAATATTATAGTTGTAGGAAGATGCCCAAAAAATTGTACATTTGCAATTTGGAAAAAAATCTGGGATTTCAACGAAAATGAAACCTACACCATTCTCTTAAGCGTCCTTTACGCTATCCGAAGACAAAGTTTAATTAAGAAAAATATGCAATTTTTGTGAAAATTTTGAAAATGTTTTTGAGGCTTCATGTAAAGTACCTCAAAAAATCAAAAAACTCCTAAAGCCTCGAGTTCATTCAGACCGATTAGTGAATATCTATTCTGAAGATAATTGGCTGAACGGATTAGATGCTAGCGTTGACCCCAGACGCACAAGCATTCAGGCAGATGGACAGACAGACGTTTTGCCATCAATCGATTTTTCTGTATCAAGGACCCACACAACTTGGATTCTGGCTACACCATGTGTTAGAGGATTTTTTAACAGGATTTAGAAACAGGATTTATCCACTTTTTCGTAACTAAGGCCCGTCAATGTGAATTTTTTCTGCTAAAATCTCGCCGATTTCGGCGCACGATTACATAAGTTTGTTTTCTTACGAAGTACCTTCGTAAGGGCGACAATGTAATAAAAAAGGGCAGACCCAGGAACACCGCTAGTTGGCATAAGTCGAATTAATCTGACCCCAAAATACCAAATACACACATACATCTTCTTTTGCAGGATGAGTTCTTTCAACCCAGATCACTCCTGCTTGTATGTGGAAACGACCTACGCCTCTTCAAGGCCGCGCAGAATTCAATACTGAGCTCTTCTTGCGTCATGCGAGGAGGACAATTGACACCGTCTACGCACGCGAGATACACGTAATGAATCATGTCTACTTTCATCAACAATACCTCATCGAAATATTGATCGCAGGTTATACGGTTTGTAATGAAGTAAATTATAATAGTGATATATGATTTGTTATGTGTTGTTTTACCACTGCCAGATTTTTCGTGAAAATACAAAAAGCTCACATAGAGCAGAATTCAATTTTTACTTTCCTGTATACATACGTGTATACGAAGTAATATACTTAGTATAGGGAAAGTTATCTAATGCTGCGGAAAATCGATTTCGGGATATCAACAGAAATAAATTTTGAGGTCCCCTGATACCGAAAACGTGTTTTTTTAAACGTCCGTCCGTCAGTGTGTGAACACCACTAACACCTAAGCCATACGTACGATTTCTTCCAAAATGGATATTTCCCCGTCGATCTGGTTCCACTCGAGGCGCCGCGATTTTGACACTTTCTTTAAAATTTTGGGGTACTTTACGTGAAGACCCTCGGACATTTTCAAAATTTTCTCAATAACTGCTCCAAATTTTGTTCTTAAATTCTTTTTTCGTATGTATCATATATTGGTAAAAAAATTTGATGCTGATGATATTTCTGACAAAATCTATGAATTTTTGAAAATTGCAAAAATGTAACTTCGCATAAGATTGCATGATGATATAGTTTTTTGGTCTTAAATGTAATCTGTTCTAAAAAAGTCATGCTGTCCGCTCGCTTCTGGCAAGTGGCAGATACAGAAGCGAGTCATAGGAGCGTAGCCTCCAGTAGAATTCGTACCGGATTAAAATTATTATTAAAGCATTATATGAATGTGCCAAAATAATGTGTTATTATTGCAAATTGAATTTAATATTTTTACAAATATTTAAATAAATACTCGTATTTCAAACGACTTTGCGACCTGACGCCGATTTCGTTATTTTATATCCAGTTCTCACGGAAGTTCAAAGAGTGCGGTGTAGTATGTGTGGGGAATCTCGAATGTACCCAAAACCAGAACTATTCTAAACTCTTCATGATGCCTTCAGTTATCATTTGTCTCTAACTCGTGTATGCTGACTGGTGGAGCTATTGGGTGAAAGGATACTTAACAACGGCGATCATTGAGGTGGCACTGTTCTCTCAAGGTGGCCTTGCAATTTCTGGAACAAATTTCCCTGACATGCAGTTCCCGGATTTGCAGTGAATTTTTCCAGGTACGATTGAAAATTTCACACTACTTTTAAAAACAATATTTAAGATATCCTGATACTAATGCGTTCTCTACTTTTGCCGAGACAATCTACAAATTAATACTTTCTCCCTAAATGAAAGTTGTGCTAAAATAACGCTGTACTAAGGTTTATAAGCATTACTATCTTGTTTTATAGTTCTCTCATAACGTTCCCCAACTTCTGATGATTCTTCTACAAATTCCGTCATTTCCTACTGACTTCTTCGGAGCAATGAAATCTAATTAAATTTTCCCCGGTTTTCCATGTTTTCCAGAAAGTGGCCACCTGTCTCCGTACCTAGCGACAGTACTGTTTGATTCATTTATTCACTCATTAGTGTTCCAGGGCGCAGCAACTGCGATGATCATTAGTCCCATATGTGTAGTGCATGATTTATCGCGAGTAGTGACCTTCCTCCGCCGGATGGCGAGATCCAACTTACACGTTGGATAGCGGGATTTACTCCAACCAGGTATCTCCCGACAGGTCTCCGGACGTATGTGGTGGTATATTGCATATTAGTGTGTGTGTGCAAGGGGAGAGGATAGGTGAAGGAAGGGGAAGGAAAGATCGCTCACGGACCGTGGCCCGTCTGTTAGGGTAGCAGCTCCGGCATTAGCTTAGTGTTGATCGGAGAAACCATGGAAAACTACTGATCAGAGCAGCCGGCCGCTAGAATTCTCCTTCGTCAGTGCAGCGGCTGAATTCGATCCAGCTATCTAGCTAGCGTCGAAAATCCTGTCACCATCTGGACTCGATCTTAGGACCTCCCGGTCAGAGGCACTGCAGTGACATCAGTGAATGCCTCGATCCCTTGGACAGAGTCTGTGTTGGGTGGATGGGGGATGGCGGGGCGTGGGAGGCGCACCTGCTGGACGGTGCCGAGGCGCTCGACGACGAGGGCGAGAGCGGCGCTGGCCGCGCCCGCCACCACCACCGCCCCGCGCACCACCAGCCGCGCGCGCGCCGCCGTCGCCCGCCGCCCCGCACGCGCCCACAGCGGCCGGTAGAAATCCTCCAGCGCCACCGCCGCCAGCGAGTTCAGCGCCGTCGACATCGAGCTGCAAGCGCGCACGCACACACACCTGTAGACTGCCTTGTTCATACACCAAATACCAGCCATATTATTAAAAAAATAGTTTTTAACCTTTTTTAAGTAACAGTCTGTGTGTCTTTTTTTAGTAACAGTCTCGGAATAAATGGTACAAACGTCCAGGGGATGTACGAGGATCGAAGATGACCAAGTTTTGCTAATGAAAATATGGTGAGAAATCCCCTACAACGAAATTTACACGAGTGAAATTGCGAATGATTTATTGGTAACTCTTCATGCAATGATATTTATGAGGTACTCGGTTTGATGTAGTCAAAAATATTTCAAGAATACGACAAACACTAGTGTACGAAGAGTTGCCTACCAATCAGGAGCAATTGTGGTCGGGCGAGCTGCGACCTAGTTTCGTGAGGGGACCCGAGTTGCTGAAACAGCTGATACAGCCCCCGGCATTCTGGGTCGCAGCCCACCCTTATGAAGGACACCACCCTCGAGACGCGGGCTCTCTTGCTCTCTCGATCGGACGCTTCAGCTCTGGCTGCACGTCACGGTGCTCTGACGCGGGTGGACGACACATGGGGGCCTCTCCAGTTTCCGGGTAATACTCCATGTTAAGCCGGATCTGTGTATGAACCTGGCCATGCCAAGGCACCTTCCGCTCATCCCCGTTGTTAGCACATTTTGCTCGGCGCGGACAAGTTCCTGCGACTTCCGCCCACCTGGGCACTCTTTGGAGTGCTTCCCGCTAAATTATGGGAGTTCCATGCTAGACCAGGGTGTCATGGGGGCGCCAATTCCAACATTCGCGCGTCCCACTTAAAAAAAAAAAAAAAAAAAAAAAAAAAAAAAAAAAAAAAAAATCCATCAATCAATCAATCAATCAATCAATCAATGAGATGGAATGAAGACATTAATTAAATCATTGTTTCCCCGCGCCTTGATGCATGTGACAGCTCTTCCGCCGCCCTGCCAGGTTGCAATCAGCTACCCTCGCCGCCGACACCGGTGACGTCACTACATCACCACCGTCACCGCCGCCACCAACACCATCGCGCCGTCGCGCCCGTATCTCTCCCCCTGCCTACGTCCGCCCCCCCCCCCGCCGCCAGCTAGCCGGCTGCCCGCCCCTCTGAGCCCTGCCCGGGGTCGAACCCGGGGCACCGCCCAGAGCATGTGCGGCCAGCGGGCGACACAGCTGGTGGAGTGTGGGCCAAGCGGATGGAGCTATGGTGGACCGGGAGCATGAAGCATCCACGGCGGTGAAGGGCATTTTTCACGATTTCTGCATTGAGACCCTCTACTGGACAGCGGTGTGATTTGTAGGAGCGGTGGTGCTGTGACAGTGGTGTGGTTCGACAACCCGGCCATGTGTGCCTCGTAACCTTTCAATGTTACATTCATTTGGTTTTTGTTTGCTGTGTTAGTCAGGTAGCATCGCTTGGTCAGTGTGAGCCTTTAATTTTGTGTTTCGCAACACTGCAAGAGTTTTGTGAAATTGTTAAAGTTTTGTGAAATTATTATTAAAGTTTTTTGTATTCTTTGACATTTTATGGTGCCTTGAAACCCGGGAACGAATACTTCGTTCGTTCGTTGGTAACACTGACTACGCGAGGGTTTTGTTCACGCCATGCCGCGTCATCGTGATGCGCACACGGAACGCGTGCCTTTGTGAATAAAAAACAAAATTACAGTAGAATCATTAGCAGTGCTGTTGTAACATTTACTTGTGTTATGTGCGCTTTGCTTTGCGGTTTGTATGGTGCAAATTAAAAGCATGTTCTTGGTTACGCCTTTCCAATTCCTGGAAATCTTATGCAGCTTTCCTAACCTCATATTTCACGTTCCTGATCTTAGGTTCTCAAGTTTGTAGGGTTAAATGTATTTTGACGATAGTTACATAGCTCATTTTGCTTATGAAAGTGGTGTTGACTTCCAATTAACAAATACATGTCGGTCCTTAAATTTTTAGATGGTTTTTCGCGTATGAAACTTCATACCCTTTAAATGCTATCGTGAATTATTTCAGTTCTTTTCATTAGTAAGCAAGCTTATTTAACCATGTCTCAGTCAAAGGTAAGGGCTAAGGAGCCAGGTGCAGTTGAATTAAGATTATCACAAAGGTGGAGTCTCGCTATTTGGGAAATTTCACGAATTGAAAGTAATTTGAAAGCTTTGCAACCAGCAACAGTAGCCAGTCTCGCGTGCTTGCGTGATAGGTTATGCGAGGTTTGGAAAGATATCGAAGTTCTTAAAATGGATGCGATCAGCTCCACAGAGTTCTTTAGCACGATTCATGAACAAAATTTTTCGCAATGTGAAAATGCTTACTTGGCTGTAAAACAGCTATTGAATGAAAAATACGAGCCCTTTGAAAAGCCTCTTACTGTTGCCTCGGCGTGTCATCATGCCTCGCTACCGAGCATTAAAATTCCAAAATTTGATGGAAGGTATAGAAATTGGCAACGTTTTCGTGATTTGTTTACTCAATTAGTCATTAATCAGGTACAGATACCGGACTCGCAGAAGTTGGTGCATTTAATGAGTAGTCTCGAGGCCGAACCTCTGAAGTTGGTTTCTGTGCTCACAGTATCAGACAGATCCTTTCAACAGGCCTGGGCTTTATTAAGAGATCGTTATGACGATAAATCGAAAATTTTAGAAGAGCACATTCATGCTCTCTTCTCCTTTCCTTCCCTCAAAATTGGTGATGCCTCCTCCTTAAGAGAATTGCACAATGTAGTAACTTCTCACTGGCTATCTATGTCAGCAGTTCCCACTACAGTCCCTATGGCTGAAATAATAGTACAATTTTTAGTGCTCAGTAAATTGGATAACAAAACAAGGGAAGCATTTTTCCTTGCTAAAGCAAAAAATGATATTGTTCCATTGCAAAATGTTTAGATTTTCTTTCACTCCGGGCAAGAGCCCTAGACATTGCCCCTCTTGCTAATCCTGATGTGAATTCTGTTTCAGTTAGTAAGTCTAAGCGCCCTACACAATCTTCACCTGCCAAACAGGTGTTTCAGCTGGAAGAGGGGTCATCAGCTCGAGCCTGCATTGCCTGCAGTTCTGGAGAGCACCCACTTTTCGCCTGCCCTCGTTTTCGTACCCTGGCTGTCCAGCAGAGATGGGATTTTGTCTCTTCTCATCAACTCTGCTACAACTGTCTTCGAAGGAAGGGTCCTTCTCATCATTGCTCACAACGAAGTTGTAAAACTTGTGGTAAGAACCACCACTCAATGCTTCATAAATTTTCTACACAAAATGTCCATAATTTGGCATCACCTCATTGTTCTAGTGCTCCCAACACCTCTGCTGGACTAGCATCTGCCACCCAGATTACTGCAAAACAACCACACGATACAAAGGTTTCCACGTTATCACACTTGGTTCTTAGCCAGACATTTAATATTGGTTCTCTCCTTCCCACAGCCATTGTTAATGCAACAAATGAGTTGGGCCAAACCCTGCCAGCCAGGGCATTACTTGATTCTGGTAGTGAAGTTTCCTTGATAACTGAATCACTGGTACAGGCCCTCCGTCTCAAAAGAATTAGGCATAATGCTACGATTCATTCTGTTAATGCTCTTACTTCTGGTTCAAATGCTAGAGTTCATGTGTTAATCTCCTCGCGGTGTTGTAGGTGGAAAAGGGCAATAGAATGTTTAGTGGTCCCTGCTATTTCCAAAGCCACCCCCCGGAGGAACATTAATTTAGCTGCCCTGAAGCTGCCTGCTGACCTAAAATTGGCTGATGACCAATTCTTTATTCCTAAAAAAATTAGATATTTTATTAAGCTCTTCTTTATTTTTCAGGTGCTTAACACTAAGAAGAGCAGCCATTGTTCAAAGCTTTTATTCTTGATACTAAGTTTGGTAATGTCATTGCGGGGGATCGATTGCCCACACTGTTGCCAAGTGCGGCACCCCCAGATCAGTGCTTTTTCTTAACTGCACACTCTCCTTCCTTAGTCAATGATTATGAGAATATTTGGAATTCTGAGAGGATTTCCTCTTCTCGTGATGAAAACTTCTCACACTTGGAGCATCCTTGTGAAAAGAAATTTAATGAGGACACCTTTAGGTTGGAGAATGGGCAATTTTGTGTATCTTTGCCTTTTAAACGTCCTCCACAATTATTGGGGAATTCACATTTTGTGGCCAAGCAGTTTTTGCTTGCTTTAGAAAACAGATTTTCTAAAGATAAAGAATTAAGGCACAATTATGTCAAGTTCATGAGAGAATACATTGAATTGGGGCATGCAGTTGAATGTGTCAGTAAGATAGCACCTCCTTTCTATTTTATACCTCATTTTTGTGTGTTGAATCCACAATCCCCTACTACACCACTGCGTGTAGTCTTCAATTGTAGTGCCAAATCTTCTTCTGGGTTAAGTTTAAACGACCTACTCTATGCTGGCCCTAACGTGCAATCAGAGCTCATTGACATCATGCTTAGATTTCGATTGTTTAATGTTTGTTTCACAGCAGACATTGAGAAAATGTATAGAATGGTTCGGGTGCATGATGCTGATACTAAATTTCAGAGAATTTTGTGGCGAGAGAACCCTCACGACCCCATTAAAATTTTTACTTTGCAAACCGTTACTTATGGTATGGCCCCCTCCGCATTTCTGAGTACAAGGTGTCTCAACAAGTTGGCTGAGGAAATAAATGAAAATGATCCTGAGGTGGCTTCAGCCATCAAGCAGGGATTTTATGTAGATGACTTACTGTTTGGGAGTGACTGTGCTGAGAAGGCAGCATCGTTATTTCAAAGGATTGTAAAAGTGCTAAAGGGAGCTCATTTTAATTTGAGAAAGGTTAATAGCAATTCTTCATCGTTTCTGGCCACTCTCAACACCACTCACACACAATACACTTCCACGCCTCTGGCCTCAGACAATACACACAGAATATTGGGTTTGACTTGGAACACTGATAAAGACACACTTTGCATTGCATATAGCAAACACTCCGATCCAAACACTTTCAACCTCCCGTGTATAACAAAAAGGGTTGTGTTGCACTTAATAGCCTCTATTTATGACCCATTAGGTTTTGTGAATCCTTTCTTGGTAAAGTTGAAACTTTTTCTGCAAAAATTGTGGTCTTTACAGTTGGATTGGGATACTCCTCTTGATTCTGATCTTATTTGTTGTTGGCAGTCCTTGGTTAATGAGATTGTTTTACTGCCATCAATTATACTCCCACGCAAGGTGTTACCCCAGGGTCACCTTCCCTCTTGTCTAGTAGGATTCTGTGATGCCTCTCATAAGGCGTACGGAGCTGCATTATACTTAGTTAATCATGATTCTGCATCCGTTGCGCATAGCCACTTGTTGTGCTCTAAATCAAGACTTGCTCCCCTGTCAGGGTCGACTATTCCTCGCTTGGAGTTATGTAGTGCCTTGTTATTGGTAGAATTGACCAAGAAGGTAATAAGAGCATTGAGAATTGTGTGTTCTATTAATCAAGTGTATCTTTTTTCAGATAGTTCTATTGTTTTGCACTGGTTGGTGAAAAGCAATCATAAATTGGATGCTTTCACTGCGCATAGAGTTTCAAAGATAGTGGCATCCTATCCACTATCTTGTTGGCGCCATGTAAGCTCGAGACAGAATCCCGCTGATCTGCTAACCCGTGGTGTCTCCCCCCAGGCACTGCAACACAGTACCCTCTGGTTTGTAGGACCGCCGTGGCTGAAGCAGCCAGTGTCAATGTGGGCCAAGCCATTTGTCGATGCTGAGGTAGCGGATAATGGTAAGGTAGATGCTCTCTGTTGTATGTTCACTGCATACCAAACAAGTGTGCCCTCGTCAGATGTAGGTGAAAACCAAAATTCATTTGTTCAAGTGCTACTTAGCAGATATTCAAAATATCACAAATTGATAAGGGTGTTGGCGCTATGCTTAAGATTCATTAACAATATACGGGCTGCAATTGTTGCTCGCATTGACCCTGCTTCGGCTCAGATGCGGAGAAGGGGTTGGTTGGCACCGCTTGAATTGAGAGAAGCCACAGTGGTTATTATAAGGCTCATTCAACTAGACATGTACCCCCTTGAATATAAGGCACTTTCAAAAGAAAAGGGATTACCTCCCAAGTCATCGCTCCTTAGCTTGAATCCTTATCTAGGCCCTGATGGGCTTTTACGGGTGGGTGGCCGTTTAATGAATTCTCAGGTGGAGAGGTTAAACAAGCATCCTATTATACTTCCGCCTAACCACAAATTTACCGTCCTGTTCTTAGAAATGATACACCTCGCATTTCTACATGCGGGCTTGGCAATGATGATGGGATGTGTGCGCCAGCAGTATTGGATTCCCTCCCTACGACGGGTAGCAAAAAAGGTAATTAATGCTTGTCTGACGTGCAGACGCTGGCGAGGCGCACCCGTGGAGCAAATTATGGGTTCATTGCCCCCTAGCCGCGTAAATCCTTCTCGGCCATGGGCTCACACATCCGTAGATTATTGTGGCCCAATTTTGACAAGGCCGTCTCTCACGAGATCAAAAATGTCTCAGAAGACTTGGATTGCTGTATTTATATGCCATTCCACGAAAGCTTCGCACTTAGAAATCGTCGAAAATCTATCCTCCTCTCAATTCATTGCGGCCTTTGAACGTTTTGGTTCGAGAAGAGGTTATCCTGTGCACATGTACAGTGATAACGCTAGTACATTCAAAAGTGCTAGTCGTATCCTAGCCGAGGCTAATCGCTTTGTTCTTTCCGCTCGGGATTTAGAGGTTATCACCAATTTTTTATCGGTGCAGGGTACCTCCTGGCACTTTTGTCCCACCTACGCTCCTCACCGAAACTCGTTAGCTGAGGCTTGTGTTAAAAGTCTTAAATTCCATTTGCGTCGAGCTTTAGGGCAACAAGTTGTGCCCTTGCTTACATTGTACACCCTCTTAGCCAAATAGAAGCTTGTTTAAACTCAAGACCGCTTGTAGTCACGTCTACAGATACGGATGTGAATTTAATTTTAACCCCGAATCACTTAGTCTACGGGCACGCGCTTAATACTTTTCCTATAGATACTGACTCGCCTCTTGTGCAGATTACTCCTGCACAACAGTTCCGCCATTTAAATAACAAATTAGCAATAATTTGGAAATATTGGTCGCGAAATTACCTCCACACCCTACAACAAAGGGTAAAGTGGAAAAGGGAGTCACCACCACTAGCTGTAAATGATCTAGTACTTTTAATTGAGGAATCTCCGCCCTCTCACTGGAAATTAGGTGTAGTGGAGAAATTGTTCCCTGATCAAGCCGGAGTCGTGCGTACTGTTGAAGTACGAACTAGCCAGGGCAAGTTATTGCGACCAGTACAAAGTTATGTGCACTGGCTAGATCCTCCAACGAGTAAGCCCCAATCCATGATATTTATCTCTACCTTTCCCCCTCTGTCGACCAGAGATGCTCAGCTGATTTTTCTTTCGCTTCGCCGCCTGGTGAACAGGCGTACCACTATCATTTTTTAGGTCATACTGCGTGGGCCTGCCACTTGGTTTTTTTTTGGTGTTCTTTGACATTTTATGCGTTTTATTAATTCCTTGTTGTACTAATTGGTATAATTTTTTGATTAAGCACTGCTACAAATTCTATGTGATTTTGTTACTTCTAGGTTAAGGTAATTGTTACGAGGTACTCAGTAATGGTTCGAGGTGATTACTATATGTACGCTAGGCAAACGCCTATGCTTTCGTTTGTTGTATGCCCTCCTCACTCGTTTATAGTAGGAATGGAGTCTCTCAAGATAATGCAGAACTGTGGTGGACTTCTCAGTGCTTGTTGCTGAAAGAAGTGAGTGGGAGACGGACAGTGCCGAACCCGAGCATCGCCATGCGCCCGGCCCCAATAAATGTTAGCACATTTTGCTCGGCGCGGACAAGTTCCTGCGACTTCCGCCCACCTGGGCACTCTTTGGAGTGCTTCCCGCTAAATTATGGGAGTTCCATGCTAGACCAGGGTGTCATGGGGGCGCCAATTCCAACATTCGCGCGTCCCACTTAAAAAAAAAAAAAAAAAAAAAAAAAAAAAAAAAAAAAAAATCCATCAATCAATCAATCAATCAATCAATCAATGAGATGGAATGAAGACATTAATTAAATCATTGTTTCCCCGCGCCTTGATGCATGTGACAGCTCTTCCGCCGCCCTGCCAGGTTGCAATCAGCTACCCTCGCCGCCGACACCGGTGACGTCACTACATCACCACCGTCACCGCCGCCACCAACACCATCGCGCCGTCGCGCCCGTATCTCTCCCCCTGCCTACGTCCGCCCCCCCCCCCGCCGCCAGCTAGCCGGCTGCCCGCCCCTCTGAGCCCTGCCCGGGGTCGAACCCGGGGCACCGCCCAGAGCATGTGCGGCCAGCGGGCGACACAGCTGGTGGAGTGTGGGCCAAGCGGATGGAGCTATGGTGGACCGGGAGCATGAAGCATCCAACGGCGGTGAAGGGCATTTTTCACGATTTCTGCATTGAGACCCTCTACTGGACAGCGGTGTGATTTGTAGGAGCGGTGGTGCTGGACAGTGGTGGGTTCGACAACCGGCCATGTGTGCCTCGTAACCTTTCAATGTTACATTCATTTTGGTTTTTGTTTGCTGTGTTAGTCAGGTAGCATCGCTTGGTCAGTGTGAGCCTTAATTTTGTGTTTCGCAACACTGCAAGAGTTTTGTGAAATTGTTAAAGTTTTGTGAAATTATTATTAAAGTTTTTTGTATTCTTTGACATTTTATGGTGCCTTGAAACCCGGGAACGAATACTTCGTTCGTTCGTTGGTAACACTGACTACGCGAGGGTTTGTTCACGCCATGCCGCGTCATCGTGATGCGCACACGGAACGCGTGCCTTTGTGAATAAAAAAACAAAATTACAGTAGAATCATTAGCAGTGCTGTTGTAACATTTACTTGTGTTATGTGCGCTTTGCTTTGCGGTTTGTATGGTGCAAATTAAAAGCATGTTCTTGGTTACGCCTTTCCAATTCCTGGAAATCTTATGCAGCTTTCCTAACCTCATATTTCACGTTCCTGATCTTAGGTTCTCAAGTTTGTAGGGTTAAATGTATTTTGACGATAGTTACATAGCTCATTTTGCTTATGAAAGTGGTGTTGACTTCCAATTAACAAATACATGTCGGTCCTTAAATTTTTTAGATGGTTTTTTCGCGTATGAAACTTCCATACCCTTTAAATGCTATCGTGAATTATTTCAGTTCTTTTCATTAGTAAGCAAGCTTATTTTAACCATGTCTCAGTCAAAGTAAGGGCTAAGGAGCCAGGTGCAGTTGAATTAAGATTATCACAAAGGTGGAGTCTCGCTATTTGGGAAATTTCACGAATTGAAAGTAATTTGAAAGCTTTGCAACCAGCAACAGTAGCCAGTCTCGCGTGCTTGCGTGATAGGTTATGCGAGGTTTGAAAGATATCGAAGTTCTTAAAATGGATGCGATCAGCTCCACAGGAGTTCTTTAGCACGATTCATGAACAAAATTTTTCGCGCAATGTGAAAAATGCGCTTACTTGGCTGTAAAACAGCTATGAATGAAAAATACGAGCCCTTTGAAAAGCCTCTTACTGTTGCCTCGGCGTGTCATCATGCCTCGCTACCGAGCAGTAAAATTCCAAAAATTTGATGGAAGGTATAGAAATTGGCAACGTTTTCGTGATTTGTTTACTCAATTAGTCATTAATCAGGTACAGATACCGGACTCGCAGAAGTTGGTGCATTTAATGAGTAGTCTCGAGGCCGAACCTCTGAAGTTGATTTCTGTGCTCACAGTATCAGACAGATCCTTTCAACAGGCCTGGGCTTTATTAAGAGATCGTTATGACGATAAATCGAAAATTTTAGAAGAGCACATTCATGCTCTCTTCTCCTTTCCTTCCCTCAAAATTGGTGATGCCTCCTCCTTAAGAGAATTGCACAATGTAGTAACTTCTCACTGGCTATCTATGTCAGCAGTTCCCACTACAGTCCCTATGGCTGAAATAATAGTACAATTTTTAGTGCTCAGTAAATTGGATAACAAAACAAGGGAAGCATTTTTCCTTGCTAAAGCAAAAAATGATATTGTTCCATTGCAAAATGTTTTAGATTTTCTTTCACTCCGGGCAAGAGCCCTAGACATTGCCCCTCTTGCTAATCCTGATGTGAATTCTGTTTCAGTTAGTAAGTCTAAGCGCCCTACACAATCTTCACCTGCCAAACAGGTGTTTCAGCTGGAAGAGGGGTCATCAGCTCGAGCCTGCATTGCCTGCAGTTCTGGAGAGCACCCACTTTTCGCCTGCCCTCGTTTTCGTACCCTGGCTGTCCAGCAGAGATGGGATTTTGTCTCTTCTCATCAACTCTGCTACAACTGTCTTCGAAGGAAGGGTCCTTCTCATCATTGCTCACAACGAAGTTGTAAAACTTGTGGTAAGAACCACCACTCAATGCTTCATAAATTTTCTACACAAAATGTCCATAATTTGGCATCACCTCATTGTTCTAGTGCTCCCAACACCTCTGCTGGACTAGCATCTGCCACCCAGATTACTGCAAAACAACCACACGATACAAAGGTTTCCACGTTATCACACTTGGTTCTTAGCCAGACATTTAATATTGGTTCTCTCCTTCCCACAGCCATTGTTAATGCAACAAATGAGTTGGGCCAAACCCTGCCAGCCAGGGCATTACTTGATTCTGGTAGTGAAGTTTCCTTGATAACTGAATCACTGGTACAGGCCCTCCGTCTCAAAAGAATTAGGCATAATGCTACGATTCATTCTGTTAATGCTCTTACTTCTGGTTCAAATGCTAGAGTTCATGTGTTAATCTCCTCGCGGTGTTGTAGGTGGAAAAGGGCAATAGAATGTTTAGTGGTCCCTGCTATTTCCAAAGCCACCCCCCGGAGGAACATTAATTTAGCTGCCCTGAAGCTGCCTGCTGACCTAAAATTGGCTGATGACCAATTCTTTATTCCTAAAAAATTAGATATTTTATTAAGCTCTTCTTTATTTTTTCAGGTGCTTAACACTAAGAAGAGCAGCCATTGTTCAAAGCTTTTTATTCTTGATACTAAGTTTGGTAATGTCATTGCGGGGGATCGATTGCCCACACTGTTGCCAAGTGCGGCACCCCCAGATCAGTGCTTTTTCTTAACTGCACACTCTCCTTCCTTAGTCAATGATTATGAGAATATTTGGAATTCTGAGAGGATTTCCTCTTCTCGTGATGAAAACTTCTCACACTTGGAGCATCCTTGTGAAAAGAAATTAATGAGGACACCTTTAGGTTGGAGAATGGGCAATTTTGTGTATCTTTGCCTTTTAAACGTCCTCCACAATTATTGGGGAATTCACATTTTGTGGCCAAGCAGTTTTTGCTTGCTTTAGAAAACAGATTTTCTAAAGATAAAGAATTAAGGCACAATTATGTCAAGTTCATGAGAGAATACATTGAATTGGGGCATGCAGTTGAATGTGTCAGTAAGATAGCACCTCCTTTCTATTTTATACCTCATTTTTGTGTGTTGAATCCACAATCCCCTACTACACCACTGCGTGTAGTCTTCAATTGTAGTGCCAAATCTTCTTCTGGGTTAAGTTTAAACGACCTACTCTACGCTGGCCCTAACGTGCAATCAGAGCTCATTGACATCATGCTTAGATTTCGATTGTTTAATGTTTGTTTCACTGCAGACATTGAGAAAATGTATAGAATGGTTCGGGTGCATGATGCTGATACTAAATTTCAGAGAATTTTGTGGCGAGAGAACCCTCACGACCCCATTAAAATTTTTACTTTGCAACCGTTACTTATGGTATGGCCCCCTCCGCATTTCTGAGTACAAGGTGTCTCAACAAGTTGGCTGAGGAAATAAATGAAAATGATCCTGAGGTGGCTTCAGCCATCAAGCAGGGATTTTATGTAGATGACTTACTGTTTGGGAGTGACTGTGCTGAGAAGGCAGCATCGTTATTTCAAAGGATTGTAAAAGTGCTAAAGGGAGCTCATTTTAATTTGAGAAAGGTTAATAGCAATTCTTCATCGTTTCTGGCCACTCTCAACACCACTCACACACAATACACTTCCACGCCTCTGGCCTCAGACAATACACACAGAATATTGGGTTTGACTTGGAACACTGATAAAGACACACTTTGCATTACATATAGCAAACACTCCGATCCAAACACTTTCAACCTCCCGTGTATAACAAAAAGGGTTGTGTTGCACTTAATAGCCTCTATTTATGACCCATTAGGTTTTGTGAATCCTTTCTTGGTAAAGTTGAAACTTTTTCTGCAAAAATTGTGGTCTTTACAGTTGGATTGGGATACTCCTCTTGATTCTGATCTTACTTGTTGTTGGCAGTCCTTGGTTAATGAGATTGTTTTACTGCCATCAATTATACTCCCACGCAAGGTGTTACCCCAGGGTCACCTTCCCTCTTGTCTAGTAGGATTCTGTGATGCCTCTCATAAGGCGTACGGAGCTGCATTATACTTAGTTAATCATGATTCTGCATCCGTTGCGCATAGCCACTTGTTGTGCTCTAAATCAAGACTTGCTCCCCTGGCAGGGTCGACTATTCCTCGCTTGGAGTTATGTAGTGCCTTGTTATTGGTAGAATTGACCAAGAAGGAATAAAGAGCATTGAGAATTGTGTGTTCTATTAATCAAGTGTATCTTTTTCAGATAGTTCTATTGTTTTGCACTGGTTGGTGAAAAGCAATCATAAATTGGATGCTTTCACTGCGCATAGAGTTTCAAAGATAGTGGCATCCTATCCACTATCTTGTTGGCGCCATGTAAGCTCGAGACAGAATCCCGCTGATCTGCTAACCCGTGGTGTCTCCCCCCAGGCACTGCAACACAGTACCCTCTGGTTTGTAGGACCGCCGTGGCTGAAGCAGCCAGTGTCAATGTGGGCCAAGCCATTTGTCGATGCTGAGGTAGCGGATAATGGTAAGGTAGATGCTCTCTGTTGTATGTTCACTGCATACCAAACAAGTGTGCCCTCGTCAGATGTAGGTGAAAACCAAAATTCATTTGTTCAAGTGCTACTTAGCAGATATTCAAAATATCACAAATTGATAAGGGTGTTGGCGCTATGCTTAAGATTCATTAACAATATACGGGCTGCAATTGTTGCTCGCATTGACCCTGCTTCGGCTCAGATGCGGAGAAGGGGTTGGTTGGCACCGCTTGAATTGAGAGAAGCCACAGTGGTTATTATAAGGCTCATTCAACTAGACATGTACCCCTTGAATATAAGGCACTTTCAAAAGAAAAGGGATTACCTCCCAAGTCATCGCTCCTTAGCTTGAATCCTTATCTAGGCCCTGATGGGCTTTTACGGGTGGGTGGCCGTTTAATGAATTCTCAGGTGGAGAGGTTAAACAAGCATCCTATTATACTTCCGCCTAACCACAAATTTACCGTCCTGTTCTTAGAAATGATACACCTCGCATTTCTACATGCGGGCTTGGCAATGATGATGGGATGTGTGCGCCAGCAGTATTGGATTCCCTCCCTACGACGGGTAGCAAAAAAGGTAATTAATGCTTGTCTGACGTGCAGACGCTGGCGCGGCGCACCCGTGGAGCAAATTATGGGTTCATTGCCCCCTAGCCGCGTAAATCCTTCTCGGCCATGGGCTCACACATCCGTAGATTATTGTGGCCCAATTTTGACAAGGCCGTCTCTCACGAGATCAAAAATGTCTCAGAAGACTTGGATTGCTGTATTTATATGCCATTCCACGAAAGCTTCGCATTTAGAAATCGTCGAAAATCTATCCTCCTCTCAATTCATTGCGGCCTTTGAACGTTTTGGTTCGAGAAGAGGTTATCCTGTGCACATGTACAGTGATAACGCTAGTACATTCAAAAGTGCTAGTCGTATCCTAGCCGAGGCTAATCGCTTTGTTCTTTCCGCTCGGGATTTAGAGGTTATCACCAATTTTTTATCGGTGCAGGGTACCTCCTGGCACTTTTGTCCCACCTACGCTCCTCACCGAAACTCGTTAGCTGAGGCTTGTGTTAAAAGTCTTAAATTCCATTTGCGTCGCGCTTTAGGGCAACAAGTTGTGCCCTTGCTTACATTGTACACCCTCTTAGCCAAAATAGAAGCTTGTTTAAACTCAAGACCGCTTGTAGTCACGTCTACAGATACGGATGTGAATTTAATTTTAACCCCGAATCACTTAGTCTACGGGCACGCGCTTAATACTTTTCCTATAGATACTGACTCGCCTCTTGTGCAGATTACTCCTGCACAACAGTTCCGCCATTTAAATAACAAATTAGCAATAATTTGGAAATATTGGTCGCGAAATTACCTCCACACCTTGCAACAAAGGGTAAAGTGGAAAAGGGAGTCACCACCACTAGCTGTAAATGATCTAGTACTTTTAATTGAGGAATCTCCGCCCTCTCACTGGAAATTAGGTGTAGTGGAGAAATTGTTCCCTGATCAAGCCGGAGTCGTGCGTACTGTTGAAGTACGAACTAGCCAGGGCAAGTTATTGCGACCAGTACAAAAGTTATGTGCACTGGCTAGATCCTCCAACGAGTAAGCCCCAATCCATGATATTTATCTCTACCTTTCCCCCTCTGTCGACCAGAGATGCTCAGCTGATTTTCTTTCGCTTCGCCGCCTGGTGAACAGGCGTACCACTATCATTTTTTAGGTCATACTGCGTGGGCCTGCCACTTGGTTTTTTTTGGTGTTCTTTGACATTTTATGCGTTTTATTAATTCCTTGTTGTACTAATTGGTATATATTTTTTGATTAAGCACTGCTACAAATTCTATGTGATTTTGTTACTTCTAGGTTAAGGTAATTGTTACGAGGTACTCAGTAATGGTTCGAGGTGATTACTATATGTACGCTAGGCAAACGCCTATGCTTTCGTTTGTTGTATGCCCTCCTCACTCGTTTATAGTAGGAATGGAGTCTCTCAAGATAATGCAGAACTGTGGTGGACTTCTCAGTGCTTGTTGCTGAAAGAAGTGAGTGGGAGACGGACAGTGCCGAACCCGAGCATCGCCATGCGCCCGGCCCAATAAATGTTAGCACATTTTGCTCGGCGCGGACAAGTTCCTGCGACTTCCGCCCACCTGGGCACTCTTTGGAGTGCTTCCCGCTAAATTATGGGAGTTCCATGCTAGACCAGGGTGTCATGGGGGCGCCAATTCCAACATTCGCGCGTCCCACTTAAAAAAAAAAAAAAAAAAAAAAAAAAAAAAAAAAAAAAATCCATCAATCAATCAATCAATCAAATCAATGAGGATGAATGAAGACATTAATTAAATCATTGTTTCCCCGCGCCTTGATGCATGTGACAGCTCTTCCGCCGCCCTGCCAGGTTGCAATCAGCTACCCTCGCCGCCGACACCGGTGACGTCACTACATCACCACCGTCACCGCCGCCACCAAAACACCATCGCGCCGTCGCGCCCGTAATCTCTCCCCCTGCCTACGTCCGCCCCCCCCCCGCCGCCAGCTAGCCGGCTGCCCGCCCCTCTGAGCCCTGCCCGGGGTCGAACCCGGGGGCACCGCCCAGAGCATGTGCGGCCAGCGGGGGCGACACAGCTGGTGGAGTGTGGGCCAAGCGGATGGAGCTATGGTGGACGGGAGCATGAAGCATCCACGGCGGTGAGGGCATTTTTCACGATTCTGCATGAGACCCTCTACTGGACAGCGGTGTGATTTGTAGGAGCGGTGGTGCTGTGTGACAGTGGTGTGGTTCGACAACCCGGCCAATTGTGCCTCGTAACCTTTCAATGTTACATTCATTTGTTTTTGTTTGCTGTGTTAGTCAGGTAGCATCGCTTGGTCAGTGTGAGCCTTTAATTTTGTGTTTCGCAACACTGCAAGAGTTTTGTGAAATTGTTAAAGTTTTGTGAAATTATATTAAAGTTTTGTATTCTTTGACACCCGTCTCGGACGACACAAGTTGCATGTGTAAACTGTATCAGCAAATATTGAGGTTTCCTTCATTTTTTTCTTTGGCCAAGGTGCTCATCGTCGTTTAATGCTCTACAAGTTTGGAACATTTATTCTGAGATATTTAATAATGTGGTTTACAGCGGTTCGGACTTGACTCCATTAAACAACGGTTGAAAAACATGATATATAGTAAATATTGGTGATTAACATTATAAAGTTTGTATTCTGGACATGCGAAAGGGCACAAATATATAGGTTAAAAAATATGTTAAAGCGGAGAACAGCGTTAACCAAAATATCGATATAAAAACAATAATAATTAGATAATTAATTAAATACTTACCAAATTAATTGCCATGTTGATGAAGGCAAGCATTACAATGAATAAAAAACAATTACAAATTATAGACAACTAATTGATATATAAAATGTCATTATTCAAAATTAAAAATTAAAAGCTCAGAGTGAGTCAAAAGTTTTAAGTGTTTATTTTTTGCCAAACCCTTCCTAAATATCAA